>JANHAO010002305.1:0-29168 GCA_026873985.1 Saraca asoca
CATAAATTGTTTTTCAACATCAAAATAAATTTAGGGCTAAGAGATTAACATTTTAGAATTAACAATCTCTTTAAGGCTAACAAACATAAATCCATACATAAGGTATTGTATTGATCTCAAGTCTAAGGATCACTTATACCACCTTTCACATGAGAAGTCCAATGGCATATGGTAGCATTTTGTATGGTTTCTCATGGTGGGTCAATCCAGTCATATGTTCCATAATATATACCCATATGTCTTGTCCAGATATTAGTATATCTATAATCTATAAGATCACTACATTCTTGAAGAGTAATGTGACATGACAAATGCTGATTTACTCATGAATAATTGATGCCTTGTTTTCCTAATAATTCAACAACTAGAGATATTTAGAAATACAAATATATGTATAAATTACCTTATAATTACAATCTCAATTGCAATCAATTTATACACAATTATATTTCAAAAACTTTGTCCAATCTAGTATACATATATCAAAACATATATATATATATATTAAAACTAAATTGTCAGAGATGCAAAAATATCATGTTTATCAAATATGCTAAGATATATATAGTTTCTATGCCATTACAATTTATTGCCTCTATGGCACTATACTAACACGGTACTGTTGATCGACTGACCATGTATGGACAAGTTAACTAGACATCACCCTGAGCCTATACAAGGAGACCATTTTCTGGGAAATTTAGAACCCCTCATTTTCAAATGAGTAGCTCTTTAAGGAGCGTTGCATAGTAGATTAGGATTTTGGTTTGTGCAATTCAAGGGTGACAGTCTAGGGTAAGATTTTTGTCTTAAAAAGGATAGTTTTCTTACCTTAAGTACTTTTAGTTTTTAGTTTTGGTCTTTTTTTAGTATCTTTGGTTGTTTCAAGGTGTTTTCCTAACAACTAAAGGCCAAGATCAAAACTAGAGGTAGGCTCTGAAATGTAGGTTCATGAAGATTCTTTCTAATTGGGTGAATTGAAATTTCTACCCTCTAGCTTCCTCTTCATATAAATTATTATTATTATCAAATTACCCAAATTTTTTTGATGTAATAGGAAGTGAGAAATTAAACCTCAAAAATCAATTAATTAAAATCATGAAAAGATGTTTGAATAATTTTAGACTTGAAATATCAGGATTATGTAAGAACCAGAATGAGACATAAATATATTTATGTTATAAGATTTAAGGCATAATATCAAATAGAGAATTATAAATGGTGCTTTATATATATGTATGACCTAAGATTATTTTCAACATAGAGATAGGTTAGACTTTTTTTTTTGCTCCATGAATTCTTAGGTTATACTCACCCAATAATTAGTATTTTCATGTTAATGAATCCATGAAAGATATCTAGATTTAGGAAGATTCCTCAGAATATGTCTATATGCTAATAGATACATGGGCTCCTTGATTTATTTTTTAGTGATTAGTGTCTGTTTAGTCAGACAAAAAGTTTATAAATTTGATGATTTAAGATTTTCAAAAAAGATCATGATTATTTCCAAAACCTAGAAAATATATCATAAAAATCATGGTATCTAAAATAATGCATATCACAAATTTTAAATTAAACACACCAATTATATTTTCCACATCATTCTCATGACTTACTATTAAGAAGGATTTTTCTACTTGAAAATGCTCATAGGTTAGTATGTCACCATCCAATGATTCGTGCAAATCTTGTCCTTGGAAATTGAGATATGACAAGTTAGTATTACAGTAATGATTTTTTTCTAGCACGATAGGTTAGCATTAGTGGATACTAGTTATGTTAATATGCACCTAGAAGCATCCATTATTTCCTAGGAATTCATTAATCTAACCATTAAAATTAATTAAGCCATGTAATAGAAATCATAATGAAATAGAATATTGCATTGTAGAATAGTATAGAAAAAATTAAAAATTCTTGGATGATGCTTATACCCTAAAATGGGTAAGGGAAATCAATGAATGACAAAAGTACCCTTGGACAGGAGATTGAAATGACAACAATGATAATAGAGAAGTTCAAGAGACAATGACTAAATTGCTTTTAAAGGAAAAAGGAAAATAGGTAAAGATTCTTTACTCAAAGGAATTGGTGAACCATAAGAATGATTTTATCCTTATTTAGATATGAGGTAAAGTAAGTAAACTAAGAAAGATTGTGCCCTTTGCAAAGGCAAGAAGACAATGATGCTAGAATTAGGAATGATGAATACCCATAAACCTTAAGTGGGATGGAAAAGATGGAAAAGGACTTTTCAATGCAAGTTAGAAGAATTAGGAAAAAAAGAGGTGGAAAAAAGTCAATGTTAGTATAGAATGCCACAAAGATAATTGTTGTGATAGAATGGATGCTACGTATCTTAACATATTTAATAAAACATTATGTTTTGTCCTCTTTATTAATTTAGTCTTAAAGATGTATATTCTTGATATCTATATATATATATATACTATCTTGGATAAAGTCATTGAAGTTATATTTGCATACAAATAAATTAGAACAAAGATTGTGATTATAGATAATTTGTACATATAGTTATTATTTCTAAATATCACTAGTTGTAGAATAATTGAGAAAACAAAATATCAATTATTATTGAGTAAACTAACCTTTGTTATGTCACATCCTTTAAAAGAATGTAGTCATCTTATATATTATTTCATATGGAGATATCTAGATTAACATATAGGTATATGTTAAAGAATATATGACTAGATTGACCTAACATGAAAAACCATATAGATTGTTACATGTGTCAATGGACTTCTCATATGAAATGTGGTGTAAGTAATCTTTAAACTTGAGATCAACAAAGTATCTTATGTGTGGAGTTGTGTACTTTGATTTTATTCTAGGCTTGCTCTCTCAAAAGAATCGATATGATTATTTTGGGTACACCATAAAGCATATAAAAATAGTGATTGATCAAGATAGAATTCATCCTCCTTGGTGACAAAGGAAAAATATTCTAAAGATGTTTTGACATTTGTACTATGATCAAAATCATAAACCTATATATTAATTGATACATAAAAGGAGTTTTACATACGAACAATTGTAAGATAATGCATGATCAAACATATATCCTAAATTGGACGTTTATAGGGTTAACACTTTAACCATGCCTTGAGTCCAATTTAAATATCAAAAGATAAAAAGATTGAATTACATACTAACACCTTGTTAGGAAATATTTGATTTCCAAATAAATCTATTCCTAACATTTGGGTGGTCATGTTGCTTTGATAGAGGCTAATCATGATCTACGAATTTGATTGAATAATTTGGAGAAATTGTGTTTGAATTAAAAGGAGTTTTAATTCAATTAAGCTTATAGATGCTTGTAAATAAATTCATTACCATCATGTATGGAAACCTAATGGGTCACATAAATTAGAATCACTTTAATCCAAATCCAAAGGAAAGTTAGAATACAAAATGTTATGAATTCAAAACTTGAATTGGATGAACATCTTGGAAATTTGAAATGATTAATTAACTATTCTAATGTAATTGGAAGTATTAATTAATCAAAGATTTAATAATTTTGATGGAGAAAATTGGCCAAAAATAGTACTGAACTACCTAAGCTAGCATTCAAGGTGAGTTTAAGTCATGTCCACAGAGACTGGTGATTCAATTCTATGTGTTTACAGTGTAATAAAATGGGGGTGGATGCTATCCATTTAGACTTGGAATTAAACCAAACAGATTAAATGCATAACTAAACATAAACAAAAATGAAGGAAAATCAAATGAAGAAAAACTCAATCTAAGGGATTCTTGCAACTAATTCAATGATTGATCTTTAATACTATTATTTCATTCCTATTTTGATTGCCTAGCCAAGACATTAATTAAACCCAACACCTAATTAATCCTTTTTAATTTTCTCCTTAATTTGCCAACCAATCCCAACACTCAATTGGCTCTCATTATTAAATCAGTCAAAGCCTAGCACCTTAACCAATTTATCAATAGCATTATGTTCTAAAAATATCAAGTTTAATTAATTGAATTATCCTAATAACAACCTAACTAATTATCCTTAATTTTCTAGGAGAATTGATTTACCATAGTAACAAATTAACACCCTATTGCTACCCCACAACTAAAAAGCCATAATGGAATTGCCTTTGGAAATTTAGCTAACATTAAATCACAATGAATAACTAATTAATTAGTCACTTTAATCAATCATCCATATCAATTATAAGTAGTAAAATTAGAGAATCAAAATAGGAATAAATTGAAATTAAGAGCGAATCTCACAATCAACTAAAGAATTTGAGCAGAAATTCCCTTAGATTAAGATGAAGGTTCAGTTACATATTACTAGAAAAATAAAAAAAGAAAAATAGAAAATCTAATTAGGGCTAGTCCTGCCCTAGTAGAGCTCCTCTCATCCTAAAATTAGAGACAATGTAGAAAATGATCTCAATGTTATTACAATAGAGACTCAGCTAATTATTTATAAGCTTAGTGTACTGTCTCTTGGTTAGACTATTGATTAGGGTTGGAAGGAGGCCTATTTGGATGCGACACTTTTCATATGAAATATAGGTCCATCACTTAGCTTTCTCATGGCCTTAACCTTGCATAAAAAATCAATCCCTAGCTCAAGTTATGGGGTAAAAACTAAGATAGATTTTTAGAATAGTCTAACCTTAGCGGATTGAAACACTTTAGTTTACAATCATGTAATTAATTTAAAATGATATAGTTTGCTCTCAAGCCCTTCATAAAAGTTTTAGGTTTGGATTGTATTGATCATATAGGTTTAAGTGTGCATCAAAAAAGTAGGTGGAGCTCCACTTATGATAAAAAAATGGAAATTGGATTAGGGTCATAGCACTACACTCTATTCCAGTTTCTAAGATTTATTTCACCTCCAAAATAGCTGAATTGGGCCTTAGGCTTTTCATAATATTTTAATCTCTTTTTCTTAACTTTCCAAGAATATAAGAATCACCCAAAATTGAGATACAAAACTCAAAATATGCCCAAAAATATGAAATAGTCTAAAATAATGTGAATTTACCGAATAAATTCAATTAAGCATAAAAACTTAACAAACCACAAAACTAATCTTAAGTATCCAATTAAACACATAAATATGATAAAAGACCTAAGTATAAAAGAATATAAAGTATGTATAAATTATGTTCATTAAATTCCCCCATACTTAGCTCTTGCGCATCCTTAGGTAAGACCCCAAAACTAAACTACACTAGACTCAAAACACAAACTCAAACACTAATCTTTTTCAACAATGATGAGAATGCAAAATCAAAAGTAAAGAAACAACTCAAATTTTAAAAGACATAGCATTTCATGAAGCACATTCTAAACCACTCAAAACTCATTCAACTAGCAAAGTAATTTTATTCAAGAGGCAAGTAGATTAACTTGGTAGACCTCACAAGGTAAGCTTTTCATGCAACTCTCTTTATGTTTAAAATGGCAAAGTATTTCACTCAATTTCAATTCATTCATGACAATGCACTACGATAAGCTTACTTATCATGAAATCTCCACTACTTAAATCACATGCATAGCACAAATCAAAAGGATATTATAAGGTTTAATGTGGCCAAGGGAAAAGGAAAGAAAGGAATGACAAAGATATGAAAGTGCAAAACTAAAGAGACTAGTAAAGCATTGTGGCATAGATCCAAATAAGCAAAAGAATAATTAAAAGTGGAACCTACATCACAAATTTTACATTTTTCACTTCTCTTTTTCTCTATTCTTTTCTTAACTTTTTTACTTTCTTTTATTTTTGAGCTCTTTCTTTTTGAAAATTTCCTTTTTTTTTCTTGTTTTGGACATTTTCTTTTTCTTCCAACTTCATTTTTTTTCTTTACTTGCAATGAGCTCTTTTTCATCTTTTTTTTCCTTTTCATTTGTTTATTTTTTTTTATCATTAAAATGAATCACAATTGCCTTTTTACTAAACATAATTAGCCCACCCCCATACTTGTTCAAGAACTCATCCTGGTATTAAATTAAATATTTTACTAATCCCTAAGGTTAGGAAAATGTAAAAGTTTGGCTTTCTAATGGGCTATCTAATAAGATATAGGTCAATTAGGCCCAAAGGGGCTCAACAATGATACATTGCAAGGTAGGTTAAAAAGGAAAAAAATGGCTTAATCAAAGAATGCCTTAATGACATTCATACATGCATATGTCAATGTAATCTTAGGAAGAATTAGAGCAAGTTCTAGAGCAACAATTTTATGGAAGAAAATCACACACAAGAAAGAAAAGGAACCTAATAAAAATGATCCAAAATTTGGCTTAAAATCTCATAGGTATTATGTCTACCAAAATCAATTTACAAACATTTCAAATTCTATCACTATGCTAATCAAAATTCAAGAATCAATAGGCAAAATAATTTATCCAATCATGTTATGCAACCATCAAAATCAATTATAATTTACTCGAGGCCTAAACAAGCTCATCATCAATGAAAAATACCTAAAACAAAGGAATATAATTTTTTTTCAATTTTTTTAAAAATAAAGTAGCATAAAGTAAAGTGCAAAACAAAACAATCATAAAATCTATCTCCGACACTTAAATTTTACATTATCCTTAATATAAGCAAAAAAAAAAAATCAATAAATCATAGACATATAAAATAAAAGAGATAGGAAAAGAGAGCAAAACACTTAGGTTGCCTCCCAAGAAGTGCACTTATTTAACGTCATTGGCTTAATAGTCCATTAGGTTTTTTAACTTGGATCATGAACTCTAGGCATCACAAAATTTGCCTGCCACTCATAAATTTCATAATCCACCTTTAGTTGTCTCAATTTCTTGCCACCTGTATCAAGTTGTCCTATGAAAATAGAATAAAAAACATCAACATCTTACACTACAAGGTCAGTAACATCAATAAAGCTCACAGAATAATCATCAGGAGGATATTCCTTAGCATTATCAAAGATATTATAATGTAAAGTATCACCATCAAACTCCATAATGAAAGAACTAGTATACACATCAATTTTTTTCCTAGATGTCTTCATGAAAGATCTACCTAAAATAATAAAAGATGAAGTGCTACTTAAAGGATTATCAGGCATTTTTAAAATGTAAATCTATAGGGAAAATGAAAGTATTCACCTACATCAATACATCTTTAAGCAATCCTATAAGATTCACATTCAACTTATTTGCTAATTGAATCATAAAATCTATTCTTTTTAATGGTCCTAAATCTAAAGATGCATAAACAGAATATGGAATGACATTTATAAATGCACCTAAGTCTAGCATGGCATGCGTAGAATGATTCTGACCAATGGAACATGGGAGAGTGAAGGAACTTGGATCCTTGCATTTTTGGGGAATTTTTTGTTTAAATGATCATAGATACAGTCTCTCTAATGCTTATCCTCTCATTCCCTTTAAATTTCTTTCTAGTTGTGCACAACTCCTTAAGAAACTTTGCATACCAAAGAATAAGTTTGATGACATCTAGCAAGGGTATGTTCACTTCCACTTTTCTCAAATTTTTCAGATGCTTCTCTCTTGTTCTTTCTTTTGTCTTCTTTACCAATCTTCTAGGGAATAGGGGTAGAGGGGCAAGAAAGATTAAAGCTAAAATTGATCTAAAATCACCTTTTTGTTTAGCAAGTTCTGCATGTTTTTTATATGAAATATTTTTATGCGTATCTGTAACTTGTTGCTCAACTCTGGCTTCTACTTCCTTACCATTCCTCAACAATATTGCATTGACATTTTCTCTAGGATTTAGAACTATCTGAGAGGGTAGTCTTCTTCCAGCTTGATTTTCTAAATTGATTTCAAGCCTAGAGTTAATGGTGATAAAGTCACACTTGATTTGCTAAATTCCTCCTCTGATTTCTTGCTAAAACTGTATGTTCTATTGAGCCATATTCTTATCAGATTTACTAGAGCTTTATTTAAAACTGAATCCTAATTCTGTTGTTGCATGGTTTAGTAAGAATCCTACTTAAATGAAGTTTGAGGATAAAAATTGATATGTATACCTAGTCAAGATATTAGTTAAGTCTAGAACTTAATTAAACCTTGTTAATTTCCTCCTAAATTTGCCAACTAAGCTTAACACCAATTGGTTCTCATTGTTAAATTAGTCAATGCCTAACACCCCAACCAATCTACTAATAGTATTAAGTTCTAAAAACATCAAATGTAGTAAATTGAATTACCCAGCAGCAACCCAACTAATTATCTTTAACTCTCTAGGAGATTTACCCTAGCAGTAAATCAACACCCTATATAGCCAAACATCACAAGCAATGGAATTGCCTGTGGAAATTTAGCTAACATTAAATCATAATGAATAACTAATTAATTGGATATCTTAATCAATCATCTATAGCAATTATAAGTAATAAAATTAGAGAATCAAAATAAGAATAAATTGGAATTAAGAGCAAGTCTTATAATTAACTAAAGAATTAGAGTAAAATTTCCTTTAGATTAAGATGAAGGTTTAGTTACATATTACTATAAAAATAAAAAGAGAAATAAAAGGGAAAGACAAAACCTAATTAGGGCTAGAGTCTTACCCTAGTAGAACTCTTATCCTCCCAAAATTAGAGACAATGTAGAAAATGATCTAAAAGTTATTACAATAGAGGCTTAACTTACTATTTACAGGCTTAGTGCATTGTCTCTTCGTTGGGTTGCTAATTAGGGTTAGAAGGATGCCTATTTTGTTGTGATATTCTACATATGAAATGTAGATCCATTACTTAGCTTTCCAACTTCCTTAAACTTTCATAAAAAATGGGTTCCTGGCTCAAGTTTTGGACTAAAAATTAAGAAAGGTTTTCAGAGCAGTCTAACCTATAATAGATTTAAACACTTAAGTTCAGAATCATGTAATAAATTCAAAACAGTGTAGTTTGCTCTCAAGCCCTACATGAAAGTTATAAGTTTATATCTTAGCTATCCTATGAGCTTAAGTTGCACATAAATGATGGGTGAAGTGGCACTTATAATGAAAGCACTGAAATTGGGTCTCAATCATAGAACTACACTCTATTATGGATTCCAGGTTTCATTTCTCCTCCAAAATAGCTGAATTGGGCCTTGGGCTCTACATGAAATTTTTATCTCTTTCTCTTAGCTTTCTATGAACATAAGAATCCCCTAAAACTAAGGTCCAAAACTCAAGATATATCTAAAAACCTAAAATAGTCTCAAATAATGTAAATATACCAAATAAATTCAATTAAGTATAAAAACTTAGCAAACCACAAAACCAATCTTAAGTATCTAATTAAGCACATAAACATGACAATACTAAGTATAATGGGATATAAAATATGTATAAATTATGTTCATCAAGGTTATAATTATTAAATAGTAATAAATATTTATAATTGATATTTAAATGTTAGAGTACATTTATATCAATATTGGAAGAGATCTAGAATAGACGAATAGTTTCTCACTTAAAAAATTTTCTAAATTAATTAAAATAATCAAAGGATGATTACAAAAAGAAAGTTTATAAGTGTGGACTCATAAGAAAGTGTTTTAGCTTGTTGGATACAAAGGAGGGAGCATAAGACTAAGGAGTGTGGACTCTTTTGACCTAAGGGACTACATGGCTTGAGTGGACATAAATAAAAGGCAGCCCTAGCTTGTGCATCACTTATTAAGCTTCCCTACTCTAACTTGTGCTCCAAACTCCTTTATCTAAAAAAAAGAGAGAACAAACCCAAAAAAGCTAGGAGTTTTCAATGTTAGCACTCTACTATGCACCAAATGTCTCTTTGTGATCTTATTCGTGTCCTTTTTGTATTCAAACACTCAACCCTACTTTAGTAAATATTGATTCATTGGAGAGCTAGCACCTCTTAAGCTAATTGGTTGAATTTCCCATTATATAAGTTATGTGAACTTTATAGAAGTTTTGAATCAATGTAGTTCATGTGGATCACTATTGGTGTTGGAGATCAAATCTAAAGAAGTTGTCTGGACACAATTTAAAGAAGTTGATCCTGGGGCTTGTTCATAGAATTTCTTGGAGATCAAATTCAACTCTAGAGACTAAAGATTCTAAGAACAACTCTGGTGAAGATATAAGTCAAACCATTGTTTTAAATTTACCTTGCTTTTGATTTTATCTGCAAACAATATGATTCAAGTTTTGGGAAAAATTTTAAATTTTCACTATGTATACTTGATAGTAATGATTAGTATATTTGATATGCTTAGATCCATTTTTTCCAATAGTCAATGGATCAACATCTACTCAAATAAGAGCACAATTGACCAGCCAACTGAGCAAGCCTATATAAGGCTCTTCCCTTCATTTTCCTCATTTCATTCAAAACTTCTCTTAGAGATTTTCTCAAATCCTCTTACCTTTCTCTTCCTAAGTCCAAATGTCGACAAAGCTCTACAAAATTTCTTACCTAGACTCCTAAAACACTTTATCACCATGGTTAATGACCAAGCAGTGATTGCATATGACCCCACATTGTTTCATAATATTCACAGCACACAAGGGTTTGAGTGGGCTATCAAAGCTAGCAATGTACCAAAGGCTCGGTACCTAAAACTAGGTACCTAGATGTTTTCCACCAATATGGAGTGTTGTGGCCACTAAAGCATTAACAGTGATTGTAGTTTATAGTATGTGACAAGGCCTAAAATGTGGAGTCAGTTAAATACTTTTATGCTAACTTGCATAGGGTATCTAACAATCCACTAATACTATAAATTGGTTATTAAATTGGTGGTGAAGGTTTGAACTTTATTTGATAGAATATTAGGCCATTGGTTTTAATATTTTTAGAGTTAGGATGAGATTCCTAACATAAAGCTTTGTGATTGGAAGTGGTTATAATTTTATTAGGATGTAATCCCAATAATGAGTGTAAGAAGCAAGTCTCATATGTGAGTTAGTGGATTAAGAGAGGTATATAAATTCAAGAAATACATTAAAGGCTTAAGTCTAAGAAGACATGGTATAGTGTATGGATATATTATTATAATTATGGTACTTGTCATATTTATGTTTGGAGTGTATCAATTGTTATGAAAGTGAGCAACTAATGATTTGGTTATTTATCAAGGGATGAGATTTTGAGAGAGTACTTTGGGAGTTCAATTTAAATATTTAATGTCCTTCATGTCATTGAGAGGATAAGAAGATTAATTTTGGAGGTAAATGTTAAGTAAGAAATAAGTTACAAAATGATAAAGGAAATTGATTTGAGAGACTCTGGTTAGTTATGTGTGTGTGTATGATTTAAGGTCACGAAATTAGGATATGACTAATTAATCTTAAGAAGGTTGGTTAGGATGAGTGAGCTTAGTTATATACAAGCAAAGTTTAGTTGCGTAGAACCACTTAAGGAATAGCAAGGATGCTTGTGAAATTTCTAGAATAAGAAAAGTACGTAAATAACATGGCATGTATAGAATTAGATATATGAATTAAGTTATAATGTATGATCATGTAGCAATTCTGTTTAGTTATACCATACTTTTCTCCTTGCTTATATCATTTCCCTATACCTAACTTGTGCCCGAGTTAGGAACTCTATATATCAACCAACTTCAATCTTTCCTTTCACCAAAGTGTTTGTGGAACTTGATGATGAATTATATTGATGAGGGGAGAATTTGTAAAGCCCAAGCTTTTTTGTGAATAATTTCTATAAAATCTTTTTTTTATAAAATTGTACTATTTAGTAATATTTGAAATTTATATATGTAACACTTGTAAAATGTATTTTGAAGAGATTTTAGTAAATAATTTTATTCAAGAACTAATAATTTCATTATATTTGTTTCAATTTTTTTAAAAATTGGTAGTTATTTTAGTAATTGTTATGATTAAAAATTTACTATTTTTGCTATATGTTTTGATATGTTATTTATTCCAACGACTCAATAATTATTTAGCCTACTTTATGACAATATCTCAATTGTAAATTTTATTAAAAGGTGTTGTAATTCTATTTAATCAAATTCTAAATAGATGATCATGTATCAAAAGTACTATTTTAATTACTTCAGTTACTTTATGACAAAATCTTTATCTTGAGCTCAGTTAAATGTTGTTGTAACTTCATTTAATTGGATATTTAAATTTATGAAAGTGTACTTGAAACTTTATTTCAAATACTTTAGTTATTTAATGTGCGTTATTAATATGCTAGTTTTGATGATAGTTTTTTTTTTTTTTAAAATGTGTTTACTTATTAGACTTAATTGATGGGAACTAAATTAGCCCTTTTTAACTCAAATTACTATAAATTTAATACACGCCATTTACACAAGTTCTCTTTTTATTCTCCTTTTTTCTTAAACTTTCATTTCTATATTGTCTTTTTCCTTGTTCATGAATCCAAAACATTCACCAAACTTCATTCCTATTATCTCTATTTGATTTTTTTTAATTATTTTTCTTACCCTTTCTTTTTAAACTTCTTTTATTTATCTTTTTAGAAAGTTCCTCTCCTTTTTCTATGTGGCCTTTCACTGTTGATTTGGCCTATGGCCTAGTGTCCAAAAAACAGAGAAGATTATGCCAAATTTTGATAGTTTTAAAGAATGTTTTGCCAATAATGATTTATTCTACAAATATGTTTCAAGAAATTGTATTTTATTTAAACTTATTTGACTTGCATTGTATCTGGGCCTTGAATTGTTTATGAGTCAGGCTTATAGGAGATCATTCTGTAGTGATTTTCTATGCTGGTCACATGCTCAAAGTTGGTGTGACAATTTGTCAAGGAATTAAGTACTAAAAATTGAATACATTTCGGAAACTTAATATATACACATGAATTTTTTGGAAAAATTTCAAATAAATAAAGTAAACAAAGATTTAGTTAAATATGTAACTTTTAAGTATTTAACTCAATTAATTAAGTAAATTTTTTTGATAATGATGATAGAAATGCAAATTTATCTCATTCATCAATGTTTTTTTAAATATATAGTGACATAGATAAAATAATTTTCATATTATGCTTATGTTTGATTTTTTAATTTGATTGAGTTTGTTTTATGAGAGATTCTTAATTAAATATATATTTTCAACAAATTTTAGTTTTTGCAATGATATTTGTAATTAGAATATCTATTCATGGAGTGAAAATTTTCCTTTTTTTTTGTTCCATAAGAGACGGTGTTAAATCACTATATATGGTGTGATACTTCATCGTATTGGTTATAAGAACTAAATATTTGTATTCTTCTTCCTCCATTTTGTTTTGGTAACTAAGGAAACAAAAAAGTTTCAAACGTTTCAACCATATTTTGACAATATTCTATTCTTTAGTGTACATGTTAGGATGAGATTTTACATCTAGATATCAATATCACTATCTAAGCAACAATTTCACTCATAAAATCTTCAACTTTGATTTGGCCCAAAACCAAATTCTATTTGCTACTGAAGTACTAAGTATGCTAGAGACAGAGATGAAGAGCCCCGCCCTCCACCACCCTATAACCACTAGGCGTGGTGGCTGACACACTGCCATCTTCATTATCTGTGAGTTATTCATCCTTTCTCACTTCCATCATCTTATTCCTTTTCCTCCATAAACATTCAATCCAAGTTTTTTGTCTCTATCAATTAAAAATAAGTAGCCCTTTTTTGTGAGGATTGTTTTCAAACTAATTTAAATATCAATAGATATTAATTTTCTTCCTAAACAAAATTAAGAAGGTATTTTTCGACACCAATATAATGCATTTAGATTTTCATCCAAAAGAGTTTTCCTTCCGATAACTATCATAACTTTTAAGTTGGAGAATTATATATTTATTTAATGATTTTGTTTAAGCAGTTGTGGAAGTTGGACAAAGATTTGCATACCAAGGGATAGCATCTAATTTGGTGATGTATCTCACAAATGTTCTGATGCAACCCACAACTACAGCTGTAAAGAATATGAACACATGGGTTGGTGCTTCTTCACTTTTCCCTATTCTTGGTGGCTTCATTGCTGACTCCTATCTTGGTCGTTTCAAGACTATCGTTGTGTCCTGTCTCATTTACTTAGTGATAATTTCATTTGCTTTACTTTTACTTTACTTTGGTTTAATCTTTATTCTCTGCTTCTTCATTTATGCTTTCTATTAGAGTCTATTAAACCATTCTCAAGATCCATTGCATGCTCGTGATACTAAAATGTCTTCTTTTCATGTTTCAAGAAAAAAAATAGGGCAAATTGCATTCAAAACTCTAAGGTTTAGTATAATCATATTCACACTTCTTTTATTTTTAGAAATATACTTTGACCTTCCTTTTTATATACATTCACCTTGTTTTTTCTCTACTTTAAACATACACTTATCTCCCCTACGCCAGAAAAATAAGAAAGATGGATTTATATTTATGAAAATAAAAGGGGTGTGAGAGTAATTAGATTAAACCTCAAGGGAGTTAAGTATAATTTGCTAAAAAAAAAGGCACGTCTTTGTAGTGGGTTTCACAAATAAAAAAACAAAAATTATTAGTTTTATTAATTGAGGATAACTCTATGAAAAATTCTAATGTTTAGATAGTGGGGTATTTTTTTTATTAAATTATTCTTTTTTAAGTTTCAAAATAAATTAATTGAATGAAAAGTATAAATTTTAATGATAAAAGTGATTTAATAATGAAAATACTTAATTCTTATGAACATTTAAGTTTTTCATAAAATTATTGATATTGAATTGAACTAGAAATTATCATGATGATAAAAAGCAACAATCATCCAAAAATTTTTTAATTTATGAATAAAAAATTTAATGTGTGAGCTTTTATTAAAAAAAAAATGTAAACTGTCTTTGCATGAAGGATTTGGAGCCAAAGATTTAAGAGTTATGGAAAATATATATATATATATATATATAAAATTAGCTTAGTAGCTATATGACAACTATGCATATGCTAATGCTTCTTATATGCAAGTTGTGATGCATATTAAAATATTAAAGAGAACCCAAATCTGATCCTCGCTATTTTACTGTACAAGATTTCTAAATCACTTTTCTTTGAGCTGTGAAGTGATCAACTTAGTTCAATATAAAGCAAAGCTAGAATCATTTCTTGTGCTTTATTCATATCATGAATCATCATATATATATATGTGTGTGTGTGTGTGTGTGTGTGTGTGTGTCTGTGTGTCTGTGTGTCTGTGTGTGGATCTATACCTAAGTTAAGATGATAATTTGTGATGTAAAATTAAAGAATCTGATGTTACATAAGTGTTACAGGGTATGATGCTTTTGGCAATGTCGGTTTCTGTAATGAAATATAAGACATTATTTTTTTTCGCACTTTATCTGCTGTCGATCGGTGATAGTGACCACAAGCCATGCGTTCAGACGTTCGCTGCCGATCAATTTGACGAGGACACTGGAGGATCGGAATGCCAAGAGCTCATTCTTTAACTGGTGGTATTTGGGGGTGGTGTTTGGCTCCACTACTGCTTCAATTTTGGTGATATATTTGCAGGTAATTATTTAGCTTCCCAACAAATTTTTTTTTTTTTATAAAAATATTGTCTGACTGTATATCGTGATTTTGAATTTAGGTTTATTTATAAGGTTTTTTTAAGGAATTTACATTTATACAAAAATTTATGATCAAATTTGATAATATATTTTTCCTTGTTTTGAAATAATTATTTTTAATTGACTTTGTTAACCAGTGCCCCTGAATAAGGAACTATTATCAAGGAAGATAATTTATTTTTTATTAATAGTTTAAATGTAACTGTCTTACAGATTAGTGATTGAAATAAAAATTTGGTTGAAAATTTTAAATTACACAACCATCTTTAGTGCAAAGAAAAAAATACCAAACACAGGAGAAGGCTTAACAATTTTGGTTTGTGTCTAGTTTTTTTTGGTCTTGATCTACGTCTGGAAGGCTTCTATGCATAGTATTTATTTTATTTTGATTAGTTCAAATTAAATTTAATTTATTTTTAAAATTAATTTAAAGATGAAAATTGTGATTATTTTTGTTCATAAAATAAACAAAAGCAAGTATTAAAGATAAACATAATAAAAAGTCAATAAGCATTAATTTTATTGAGTTGGTGAAGGATTTACAATTTAAATAAATGCTCTATTTAAAAATTATGGGACTTGCATAATAGCCTTGACTAAAAAAAGGAGGATAAAGAGAAAAGTGCGTGATGAAAGTGGGACAAGACCAATGACGGACACAGGATTTGAAGTCAGTGGAGGCTAATCAAAAGCTTCGGGAGAGAGAGCAACTGCGTTCATCGTTCGGGAAAGAAGAAGACAGCTTTGGAAAAGATGAGTGCTGGCTGGCCAACCAGAACCGTCGTTATTGAGCTCGCCAAACGAAGAAGATTGCCAGAGAGAGAAAGACCATACCGGAGGAAGGTTGATAAGGAGTCTGGACTCTGGAAGAGGAAGCCGAAAAAATCGTACTGGGGAGAGAGAAAAGGGCAGCTGAGAAATATATTCTAAAAACAAAATAGGGTAATTTACATTTTGGTCCCAAGAGTTCCGACTGTCTTTATAAAAGTCCATCCGAAAAAATAAAATTTTACTTTAGTCCCTAACAAAAATTTTACTTTAATTCTTTTTTTTTCCATGTGTTGCAAAGTTAAGTAGGAGCTTCAGCCCCCAGGCCCCACGTGGATCCGCTGATGGACAAGACTCAAGATACACGATTGTCCAAAAGGAAGATGTTGGAATGAAAACTTAAAATTGTTGTAATAATATTTGAAAAACAATAAATAGTTAAAAAAATATTAATTTCCTTAATGTGATTTTGTTCTTTAATGCCTCACCAATTGATTTTAGTCATGCAATGTTAAGTACATAAAAAAATTATATCAATTATTCTTATAGTTTTTGTATAAATTTTTTAATATTTTTCACAACCTATAACTTTTATATGTAATAAAAATTCTAAAAGAAATTTTGATGTGACTTTTAATTTTTGACTTATTTATTATATGTAAAATTCATAAATTTATTACTTTTATCTATAACTATAAAATTGTTATTAAAGAGTAAATTTTCTTTAAGAAAATCATTAATACGGGATTATGATTATCTATTTTTTTTAATCATAATCATCATCTCTCTCTCTCTCTCTCTCTCTCTCTCTTTCTCTCTCTCTCTCTCTCTCTCTCTCTCTCTATCTATAGGTTCTAAAGCGTGATTCTTTTATACAAATATTTACAATTATATGCATAAATGTAAAGGAGTTTTGCTCACTTCTATATGATTCTAAGTTTTAATTTGCTTATGCCAAAAAAAGAAAAGATAAAATTTAATAGAAAGCTTCGAAAAAGATCAAAATTTCTATGAATTCAAATGTAGGTAATTAAACTTGCTTAAACTAGTCTAGCAAGGAAATAATGACAAAATAATTAATCTATTATTGTTTTATCCAAAAAAATTTGCATCTTTCTAACTCGTAAAAAATACCTTGAGAAATCAAGAATAGTTGATACATCAACATGTATTCAGGATATTTGTTTATATTTATAGACAAATTATATTAATTTCACATGAACTTCAATCTAATTATACTATTTTTTTAATTTTTAGAAATACACTTATCTTTTTTATTCTCTTCATTCATGTGTTTTAATTTAAACATACAAGTAAATTTTTTGTCATAGAAAAAAGAAATGTAGATGTATATTTTGAAAAATAATAGAATTTTAATATAATTAGACTAGGCTTTAGAAGAAATGAATGTAATTTGTCTTATATTTATTTTTATATTTACCGTTTATATTTATTTATTTATGTCCACGATAAAACAGGACAATATTGGGTGGGTCATGGGCTTCGGAGTTCTGGTAGGAGTGTTGGCATTAGCACTGGTATTGTTCCTTTTGGGCTACAAAAGGTACAGAAAGGAAAGTCCAACAGGAAGCCCATTTACCAGGCTGGCCCAAGTTTTTGTGGCCGCAACTAGGAAATGGCATTTGAAGAACAAGGGTGATGGCCATCAAAATTATTGGTACGGTGAAGAGGCTGCTGGGTCCCATCTCGAAGGTCAGCCTAAATTTCGAGCGCTCGCTCATACACATCAATGCAGGTGTGTTTTATGCATTTCCCACCATCTTACATCTTATAGCATTACATATTTCTTTGGTTTTAAAAAATAAATTTAAATTTAAATTTAATTAACTATCAGTATAATATACATATATACTACAGCTTATCAATTGTTCAATTTAATTATTTAAATTTAAATTATATAACTTTGAAATTTAGTAGTATATTTATATAGTGTAGTTTTTAAAATTATTTGGATAAATTTAAATATTCTTTTGATAGTGGAAAAGAATCATGAATTGGATATATTTAACTATTGAAACAACAAAAATAGAAGAGGATATTGTAGTTGTGAGTTTTGTTATAGTCCATCCTCAAAAAATTTTGCGAATTTTCATGAAAGTTTAACATAAAAATAATAAAATTTATAACTTTTTATATAAAATATTACAATTTTGTATATAAAAAGTTCTAAATGTACACATATTTTGTGTATGATAAATACATAAAAATTGTAACTCTGTCATTCAAAATTGTAACAAAAATTTTTTAAATTTTTTCGATTTTTATGAAAAAAAAAGTAGTAAGATTTTAAATAAAAAATTATAAAAGTATGTGTCAATTTTTTTTTTAGCTAATTCATGCATATATTTGATTGTTTTTTTGCTTGAACAAACTTGGACACTACATGCTGATTTTGGCTTAAAATTTAAAGCCGGTAGAAACTTTCTAGTTTAGAAGGATCAAATAGAGCAAGAAAGATAGAATAGAAATCATGGTAGGGTTGTTGGGGGACCATAATTGAAAGAGTCTTAAGAGATAGACCTTACAAAAGTCAATATTGTATTTACTGCAGACAAATTGAAGTGAACTTTGACTTATTTTGGTTCAACTTAATTTGTATCTTTCTTTTTATGTTTGAGTAATATTATATAAACCACTACTAGTTTAATTCACATAATAAAATTTAATATAAATTGATGTTACTTAATTTAAATAATTCTAGTTCTATAATAATATTGAAATATAAATATTACTTTTTATTTATGAATCATTCTCTTTATATATATATTCTATAAATTTTCTAAAAATAAATTTCTTCGTTTGATCATTTCTTATCTTAACTTTTCTTTTTTAGAGTCTCAAAATTACTTATATAAATACAATTAATTATATAAATTTAAGTGCCTATTATCATTTTATTTTACATATTCTTCTTGTGGCCACTTGCTAATTGAAAATTTCTTTTAGTTTTTTGGATAAAGCAAGCATTATTGATGAAATTGATACCTCAATCAAAACCAGAAATCCATGGAGGCTATGTTTAGAAACTCAAGTAGAAGAATTAAAGCTGGTCCTTTGTCTCATCCCCTTGTGGATAAGTTGCCTAATTTTCACCTCCGTCTAAAGCCAATCTCACACATTCTACATCAACCAAGGCTTCACAATGGCATGCTCAATCGGATCCCACTTCCAAGTCTATCTAGCATCCCTCCTTAGCACTATAGGACTCACCATCTTGATTTTGATCCCGGTCTATGATCACCTTTTCATGCCAATCACTCGAAAGTTCACTAGCCACCACGCTGGAATAATGGTTCTACAAAGGATTGGAGTTGGCATATTCTTGTCAATACTCAACATGGTCATCTCAGCCCTAGTAGAGGCCAAAAGGGTTAGGATTGCTAAAGAACACAATCTCATAGATAAACCTAATTCAATTGTCCCAATGAGTATTTGGTTGTTGCTTCCTTAGTACATGATTTTGGGTGCGGCTGATTCTTTCACCATTATTGGACTTCAAGAGTTGTTTTATGATCAAATGCCTGAGACAATGAGGAGTTTGGGGGCTGGGGCTTATGTGAGCATTATGGGAGTTGGAAGCTTTATTAGTAATGCGATTATAGCCATTGTGGAGGCAGTGAGTTCAAGAAGTGGTGAAAAATGTTTGGGGAATAATATAAATAGGGCACATCTTTATTACTTTTACTGGGTTTTGGCTGTGTTGAGTACTTCAGGTTTAGTTGTGTATGTGTTGCTTGCAAGGGTTTTTGTGTACAAGAAAGTTAATGGGGTTGAAATTGCTAGGGTATAGAATTTGTAGGTTATTAGACTATGTCATTCTTATAACTATTTTAAGTGTAACACTAAGAAACTAAGTCTAGTTAAATTTCTTGATATATATTATTGTTATGATGCTTTTTAATAATATTAAAATGTAATATATATTGGATAAAATATTACTAGTTTTCTAGCATACCTTCAATGCATAGTTAGAAGTGATTTAAGCCATTTTCATGTTGTTCATATACATATTGTTTAAAATTGGAATGTGATCATAGTGCTTCACTTTGTCGATACACATTAGTCGTCAAGATTAATTTTTATTAACTTTTTCTTATAACAACAACATATATGATCTATAAACTCTCTTTTATTCTATTTCTCCTTAAATTATGTGTATATTGTTATTTGTAAAATTTCACTTTTTAACTACAATACAAAGTAAATATCTAAAGAAACATGTCAAGATCCAAAGTCTAAGATCCAAGCTTGGATGTTACATCTATTATTTTGGATAAATATTGTGAATGAAATCCCATAGATGTCCATTGTGAAGTTAGGAGGACCATAAACTCCTATAACTAGAATGTTTTGTGTGCCTATTTGTTAAAGTGAAGCATGTATCTAGTGCCTTGATAATTCCAAAATCTGTAGCTTTATGTCTATTATCCAAGCCATGATGAAGCCCCCTATATGCCTGAGGATCTATAGAAAAAATATGAACAAAGCCCATATTGAGTAGCATCTAACCAGTTTGACTATAATGTTACAAAGTTTCTGTCAAAAAGAGAATAGATATATACCTATTCACTAGCTGTTTTAACTTATGAATTGTACAGGGGCAGCCTAGCCCACTAAAATTCCTAGCCAATATCCTTATGGCTATTGAGGAAGCTATTATAGGATAGTTTCTTAGAACCCCAGCTTGATTTGAACAAACCTAAATGTCAGTTAAATGTCCACATCTGCCTTTCTATATGAGCTTGTGAACTATAAGCATGTTCTTCTTTAGTCTAATTATGGTTGTGACAGTATTCTTCCCCTAGCAACTTTACAATTGGTATGGAGGAAGTAAAGAAATATTATCAAGTAGACTTGTGGAATCATCCACTTCTTCAATGACTAATTTTCTTCTTTTGCTGTGAAAAAGCACTTTCATGTCTTCTTTTCCTCAGAAGTTCTTTATTTGCTAACTCTGGAAAGGAACATGTTTGGAAAAGAGAAGCATGAAAGTTAGACCAAAGTCCATAAGCAGTCCTATAAGATTGCCAAAGTGAGAGGGCAAAGTATCAATTGAGAGGGTTAATTAGGAAAGGTCTTGTGGGTTAGGGTAAGTGGATGAGGGTATTGTTCTCATAGATGTTGAACACTACATTTTTGTGGAATTGAAGGCACTATTATCCATCTTCCTTGGCTATTGCCCAGGTAGTTAATAAATAAGTTGAAAACTTGACCTGAAAAAAAAGCACCATAGAGCCATTTAGCCAATAGTTGATTAAGGTGTTAGTATCCTGAATGGTGATCCCATTCTACTGCAGGTACAATTTCTCTTTCTTTGTTCATTTACTGAGGGATTGGTGTGATTAGAGCTAGTTGAAATTATTGTGGATCAGTTATGGAACTGATTCCCCTAACAATAGTAAGGTAATCAGTATAAGTAACTCTATAAGGTTGGTTATGAATATCAAAACCCCCAAGCTCTATGTCTATTGGAAAATGAATTACTTGTGCTCTTCTCTAGGTATCAACATTAGATTAAGCTTCTTCCTCATATTGTTGATATTACTTATTTATGCATTTGTAATAAATGTCTAGTCATATGACAGTGTAACATACCTAAGTTTTTTAGCATGTCCTATAGCACTATCTTCCTCAAAGTTCATATCCACTACAAGGATTTCAGGACCAAGATTCATCCCTTATTGAGGCTGTGCATTTTATGGATGTGGGTTTTCTTCATTTTATTGATCTGGGATGTCTGCATTATATGAAACAAGCTTTGTCGAATGTATATTCTCCTCAAAGTTAAAGTCATCATCTGAACTATAAATTGGGGGTAAAAATGGTACAAAGTGGGGTTAGCTATTCCTACAAATGGGGCTCTTTTGGGTGAAAACTAGCTCGTTGTATGTCATAGGAATACTATTAAAATTGGCCTTAGCCTTTTTCAAAAGCCAAAAGAATGGAAGAAATTCTCTTAAGGGATGGGAAGCAAAAGCTCATGCTTCAAAAACAAAATGGAAAGAAGCAAAATCAACCCCAATTTCCACATTGTAAAAGTCCCTTATCCTATTAGTTTGATAGTGGTAAGTGATGGTCGGTGGTAGGTACTAGTGGATAATGGTCAAAGGTGATAGGTAGTGATGAATAGTAGTTAATAGTGATAATGGTTGTAGGTGGTGGTTAACGATTGCAGATTATAGGTAGCGGTTAATAGTGGTGGTGGGAGCTTCACAAGATGAGAAGAGGAATGAGAGAGGAATGTTTTTTTTAGTGGGTAATGTAATCTAAAACCTTAGGTGGAGGAAGGGTTTTACACAGGAGGAGTTCATTTGGGTTAAGTAACGGTAATAGATTTTACAATATGTGAATTAAACACTCAATAGGGGAATTGGTATTTTTATTCTACTACGACCCTTAAAATTTCCTAATCAAACCCCTTTTAATATTTCAAACTTACTAAAACATCCCACTTCCCACTTTGACTTTGTTTGTCATTTGTTCCCTTCAGTTTCCATTAGCACAATGCTTCAAAAAGAGCAAGATGTACCAAACACCTTCTAGTTTAAAGTCCATCAAAGTAGAATTAAACAAGGCTTCTTCAAACAAAGTAGCCTCTAGCAATTCTAAACTATGGCGAAGCTTATCCTTTCTATTCGGATCTTGGAATTTCCTACACTATACAATGAAATGAAGAGAAACATAGAAGATAATGAAGGACAAGAGGGAAAATAACTATATGAATTAACTAAGTACCAGAAGTTAAACAAAGAAAGTAACAACGGATCAAAGATAAGGAGGAGTTAGACTATGACATGACAAAAACTAGGAAAGTCAAAATCAAAGAATGAGAAGCAGAGAGGATAATGGACATCACAAAAGTTAGACAAAATCAAGATAATAAAAGGAGTAGAGATGAGGAGACACAAGAATAAGGATCAAGTTTATTAAGGAAATTGAATAGGAGAAAGCACGAAGGCAAAAAAAGCATGACAAAAAGTTTAAGAATAGAACAATTAACTATACCATTAGGATAGGTTAGAAATAAAACCCCAAAATGTATTAGAATGTGCATGAAGGGACAATTTTACAATGAATTGTTTCAAAGAGAGAATTTATAACACCCCCTAAAAGTTAGGTAAAAATAGAACAGGCTAAATTAATATATAATTGAGACTAAATTATATTAGAACTCTAAAGTCAAACGAGACCAGAATCACAAGATGGGTTAGACTAAGGTTTTAGGTCAAGTAAGGCCTCAAGACCCAAGTAAACTATCAATCAATCTATGTTAACTAACTAGTATAGTCTGTCGGGAAAAAATATATAAAAAATATCAAGTATGCATAGAGGAATTTTAAAAAAAAATTTCCTAAGCCCCTAAATCATGCTGTTTGTGATTTAATTCAAAAAGTTTAATATAATTCAAATAAACTTAAAGGTAATGATTTAAATTATACCTTTTTAACAGTTGATTTCAAAATCCATAGTCTTCAAATTTGAATTTGATCTCTAAGTAATTTCATAAACTCTCTAACAAGTTTTATGATAATGTCTTTTGGATTGTTTTTAGGAAACTCTTTCAAATTTGTTCTCTAGTAGTAATGGTAACCCACACAAACTAATTTAATTTAAAGCATTCACCAATGTTAATGCAAAAAGTAGAGGAGAATCAATTCTTTAGCTTAAGATGTGCTAGCTCTCTAGAGATTTGCTGTTTGAATGCAATGAAGAGAAGAGAAGAAAGATCACACTAAGCAAGGTTTAGGCACACAACACATGTGTTAGGGTTAGTGCAATGGGTTTTGAAGGGTCGGTTTCTCTTTTCTTTATGTAGAAGAGATTGGAGCACAAGATGGAGTTGAGATCAAGCATGAGTGACACTCAAGTTAGGGTTTCTCTTACTTATGCCATCCACTTTTCCAAGTGGATGGGCTTAATGGCTAGTGTTAATGTCTACACTTATGTGCTGCTCTATTAGCCTAAGGATTCCATATTCCTTGCTTAAGTCATAATAAGTCTAAACTCATAAACTCTCTTATGTAATAATTCTCAAGTTGTTTTAATTCATTAATTAAGATCACTTTCTAAGTGATGAACCATTACTCCACTTATTATCTTCTCCAAAGTTAAGATGAATGTTCTTACAATATTTAAATATTAGCATTTGAAATTTACTACCATTTAATAGTTGTAATCTCTATTAGAATCACTAAATTATTGATTAATTAACATTTCTAATTATATTAGAACATTAAATTAATCATTTCAAATTTTTAAGATATTCACTAATTCAAGACTTGAATTTAAAACATTTTGCATTTTAACTTTTCATTTGACTTTGGATCAAAGAGATTTGATTATGTGTGACCTACTAGGTTTTCGTGCATATTGGCAATAAATTTATTTACAAACTTCTACAAGTTTAATTGAATTAAGACTCCTTTTAACTCAAACACAATTTTCCTAAATTGTTCAAATAAATTCATAGATCTTGTGATATGATTTTCCATGGAGATCCCTATGGACTTTCTCTAATTTAGCTCAATTCATCACCAAAAATTGAATTAAAAATAAGGATATTCATGCCACACTCTAGATAGGAAGAAGAAAAGTGATAAGTGATGAAATTAGACACTACAAAGAGCAAGCTCTTTGATAAGTCTCTAGTTCTTTCAACAACCCTAGGAGAGGAACTCTCAAAAGAAGAAACATTCTTTAATTTCTAAATTGATAAAATCTAAATGATGAGGGAAATATGCCTTTCCTATTAACAATTAGGCTCAATAATAGGCTGGATTAAAGTCTTACACATGCTTAAGAAACAAATACACAAACTAGCCAAACAACTAAACAAGTTTAGTCCAAAACAAGGCCAAAACATCAGCCACAAAAAGACTCTAAGATAGTGCTAACAATTAGTCCACAAACTAGCCAAATATTAGTCTTTAAATCAGCCATCAAATTACAAAAATAAAAGGGATCAAATAACCTAAAATAAAATCAAAAAGTTCTCTAAGTTGGCCTATAAAATGACATAAAATAATAACCCAATACATGCTCCAAAATGAACCAAAATGACTAACCATGTTGTCCAAATGGCTGGACATATGGCTATCCAAAGTGACACCTAAATGGCCCTCAAGTGAATGGCAAAGCTTCCAAGTAAATGACCCTTGAACCTACAAGTCCAAGTTCCTCATGTAAGCTCTAAAATATGTATGACAATGCCCTTAGATTGTTTAGTGGAGTAAAGATATGGCAACATCTAATGACATGTCCCTTGAATAGCCCTTTCATCCTTCTTGCCATGGCTCTTTGTAGAGTGCCCCCTTTGTAGACGCATAACCTCTTGGTGAGCCTTAGCTTGGTCTCACATTTTCACATCATCTTGATTGATTTCTAGCAAAGCATCATGACCACCCAATGCCAAGAATAGATTTTTGGAAATCAAAACCTTTCGTAATTAGGTGTTAATGTGTAATACAGTCCCTTCATTTCTTGATATTCAAATTGGACTTAGGGTATGGTTTAAGTGTTAATCCTAATTTGAATGTCCAATTATCGATGCATGTCTGGCTATGTGCAATCTCACAATTAATTATATGTATAACTCCTTTACGTGTTTTATATGTTTATCAATACATAGGCTTATGATTTTGATCATGGCACAAGTGTCAAAACATCTTTTGAATATCTTTCCTTGTTACCAAGAAGGATGAATTCTCTCTTGATCAATCAATACCTTCTTATATTTCATAGCTTACTCAATTATTATTCGTACCTATTATTTAAGAGTGTAAGTTTAGAACAATATCAAAGTATATAACACATATGTAAGGTACTATGTTGATATCAAATCTAAGGATCACTTATACCACTTTTCAAATGAAAAGTCCATTAGCAAATGGTAGCATTCCAAATGGTTTCTCGTGACGAGTCAATCTAGTCATATGTTCCATAACATATTCCCATATGTCTTATCTAGATATCAGCATATCTACAGTATATAAGATCACTGCTGTTAAGAGGGAGAGATAGAAAAGATATTATTATGAAGCTGTACTCTACAATGAGCTAAGCATGTATATTTATATTGAAAATGTGTATAAGAGATAGAGTTCTAATAGGACTCTAATAGGTCCAAACTTATCATTTATCTTAACCTATATAAGCTTATCACTTTAACTAACCTATTCACTAACACTCCCTCTCAAGTTGAAACTTTCAAAGCTTAAGCTTGTTACATTAATTTTGAACTTTCAAAAATAAAATAAAATATAATAAAAATAACTATAAAAAAAACTTGAAAAAATTCAAACTGCACGAACAACTGGCAATAAACACAACATGCGAACAACTCCCCCTGAACTAAACACTCAAACCCCAAAAACAATGCAAAATACTCAGTAGATACAACTCCTAGAAGCTTTTAGCCAACTACCCTTGATTGCTCCCTCAAACTTCTTCCAATTGTTTTCCTCGGCACAAGGCATAAATGACACAACTTCTAGAAGTTTTCTGCTAGCTTCCCTTGAGCTACTCCCCTAAATTCTCCTAGCTAGTCCTTTAAATCACCAATAGCCATAGTTGGAATAATGTTAAATGGTCACTAACACCCTTGGTCACAAACAATCCCAAAACAACTAGTTTTAGCTCATCCGAACACTTCAAATAAAGTCAGTTTTCAATAGCACCACCAGCTTTCAAAAAGAATTGCCAAAACTACCAATTTGGAGGAAACCAACCATTATGAACTACTTAGGACATCATAATCTGACTTGCAAAGCCAAACAACCAAAAATAATGACAATGTAGAACCAGAACCACCCAATCATAAAGAATTGCTAATAGACATCACCTGTGACCACTCAGAAATTGGCATTGAAGACATTCATGCCACCTACACGCAATCACTCATGCATTGCTCAAAAGCATCAAGAACAGAGAGAGTGTGGTTGCCCTTTAGCACCACCAGAGTTTCATCGAACTTTGTTAGACCACCATAACGTCACTGGATGCCAACCACCACCTCCTTTAGCCACAAATCACCACACTAATCTTTGGATAAAGAAAGACAAGAAGTAAGAAGGGAATTGAAAACAAAAAATAGGGACAGGGAGTGATGAACAAAGTTTTTTTTTTCTTTCACTAAAACTCAATCAACAAGAACAATAAAAAATAAATAAACCTGAAAATCTACTAGAATAACAACACAATTTTTTTCTCCTTTTTTTTTTGTTTCATGAAATCAAATAACAAAATTAAACCTAAATTCTACATTAGCAGTTTAACCTCATTAACATTGCCAAAAGCAGTATAACTCTTAAAGCCTCAAGGAGGATAATACTGCTCCGATATTATGTTAAGAAGGAGAGATAGAGAAGATATTATTATAAAGTTATACTTTATAATAAGCCAAGTATGTGTATTTATAATGAAAATGTGTACAAGAGATAAAGTTCTACTGGGACTCTAATAGATCTAAACTTATCATTTATCCTAACCTACATAGGTTATCACTTATTCTACATAGGCTTATCACCTTAACTAATCTATTCACTAACAACTGCATTCTTTGAGAATAATGTGACATGGCATATGTTGGTTTACTTATGAATAATTGATATATTGCTTTCATAATAATTCAACAACTAGAGATATTTAGAAATACAAATATATGTATAAATATCTTATAATTACAATTTTAATTGTAATTAATTTATACACAATTATATTCCAATGACTTTATCCAATATAGTATATATATATCAAAACATATATATATTAAAACTAAATTGATAAAGAAGTAAAAATATCATGTTTATCAAATATGTTAAGATATATATAGTTTCTATGTTATTACAACTGATTGTATCTAGGGCATTATACTAACATAATATTGCAGATCAATCAGTTATGTACGGACAAGTTGACTGGCACCATCCTGAGCCTATATAAAGAGACTTCCTTTAAGGAAATTTAAAACCTCATTTTTAAATGAGTAGCTCCTAAAGGAAGGTTGCATAACAAATTAGGATTTTGGTTTATACTTTTCAAGGGTGACAATTAAGGTAAATTTTTTGGCCTAAAAATACTATTTTCTTACCTTAAATGTTTTTAGTTTTTTACTTTTGATCTTCTTTTAGTATCTTGGGTTGTTGTAAGGTGTTTTCCCAATAACCAAAGGCCACGATAAAAACTAGCGGTAGGCTCTAAAATGTAGGTTCATGAAAATTCTTTCTAATCAGGTGAATAGAAAGTTCTAACCTCTAGCTTCATTTTCATATAAATTATTATTATTTTTAAATTACCCAAAAGTTTATGATGTGTTGGGAAGTGAGAAATTAAAACTTAGAAATTAATTTACAAAAATATGAAAAGATGTGAGAATAATTTTAGACTTAAAATATTATGAATATGTAAAAAATAAGGATAAGCCTAAAAATGTTTATGTTATATGATTTAAGGCATAAGATCAAATAGAGAATTATAAATGGTGCTTTATGTTATATGCTGAAAAATGCGACCCCGCAAGAACGAGTCCGCGGAGACAGCAAAGCTGAAACCCTCGAGAGGAAGTCTCATGGTACCGCATCGTAAACAGCGACAGGAGCCACGAACGCTCATCCTTCGACGACTCGGCAGGCGAGGAGTTCAAGGATCAACCCCACGACCGTTGAACCCACACCCGTCTCTCAGCGACGCTCACTACTACTCCAAACTTATGAAGCCCTCTCTTGGGACAACATGATGTCTTACCTGATGCTGTAGCAGCTAAAAACCTATATGTCGGCCTAGGCCTGCCCCCGCAAGTCTACCAGCTGAAAGGAGTCTTTTCACCATCTGTTGAT
>JANHAO010002306.1:0-29293 GCA_026873985.1 Saraca asoca
AATAATTGAATTGCCATTAAAACGTGATATAATGTATGCAAACAATCATCCCATGATTGGCTTCTAGGGCATACACCAACAACTAGTTAGTGTTAGATCAGACAAAATTCAATGCATAAAATTCAAGGTGATAGAATCCTAGTATAGTCAAGCCATTGACTCGAGCTGAAACCTTGTCAAGAAAAAAGTCCCAGCACACTCCCAATTCAAAATCCAAGGTAAAACTGTCGAATCAAATGTAAATTTAATATTCTTTTATCTCATTTTTACATTATAATTATTTATATTCAATGAATTTATTTTAGATTGTGATGATTGTGGCAATAAATCTAGGTTCAAGACCAAAGGTTAGGATATCCCTATACTAGGTAAGCAGGAAATTTATCCTCTAACTTCCTTTTCATATAAAGCAATTATTTTTTAAAAGTAGCTTAAACTATTTTGATGTGTTTAATAGTAGAGATTAAAACTAGGAAATTAAATAATAAAATGATAAA
Organism: Saraca asoca; assembly: GCA_026873985.1. Classification (NCBI taxonomy): domain Eukaryota; kingdom Viridiplantae; phylum Streptophyta; class Magnoliopsida; order Fabales; family Fabaceae; genus Saraca; species Saraca asoca. Next base: position 498 of record JANHAO010002306.1, read on the forward strand.
TTCATATTAAACCTATTGATGTTAAAAACATGAAATGATCTACGAATAGACCAGAGAAGTTGATGTATATGAATTTAGGTATAAGATAAGATTCACATGTGCCATTTAGATTTAGGATAGAGCTTTAGGAATTATTTTCCTATTTGATTATGTGTATATTTTTTTGAATGATTGTATGCAATGGGACAAAGAATGAAAAGCTAGTATTGAATTCAAGTTTGGGAAATTCTTGGGAATCCCAACTTTGCATAATTACATAAATATAAAATTTCAGGTCTTTCTCTATGAATTTCTATGAATACTATTCAAACTTTTTTTTCAATTTTTTTATTTTTCAATTGCTTATTAAGAATTCACAAAGACCCATAGAAAAATATTATTTATGAAATATATTTTCAAATATTTTATCCTTTATTTTATTTTATGAATTCTTTATGAACTAATTATTTCATTTATATTAATATTTGATTAAGTTTTATTTTATTTTATTTTATTAAAATTGTTTTTCTCAAAGAATGATTTAAGCATAAATTTATTTTCATGGAAATAAGTTGCTTATCAAGAAATTGTATTTAATACATTTCATGAATATTTGGCATGCATGGAAAGGATATAATAGAATTAGGAAAGTTATAAAATGATAGCAAGATAGAAGACAGTGGTAATTGAAAGGAATTTACAAGAACTATACAAGAATATGAAAAATTTCAAAGATGTTTATATTTGAAAACTGACATGCAAAGTTGAGTTTTAGAAGACCTATGTGCCATAAGAGATGTATTATTTCAAGGAACTATTTTTATTTTTATCACATGCGACAAACTATTGATGATCAATTATGAAGTAAAAGGGCATAAAACTCATGAAACTTATAAGTACTTTATTAATGCCCTGAGGGACATATCAATTATTAGTATACATTGCCCTTTCAGGACCCACTAAATGTCAGTATAATTTACTTACAAGTCTTACAAGGTTAAAATGATGAAAGAACCTTCATAAGACAAGTTTATGGATAAATATATGATTATATCAATATAACAATATTAGTAAGATTAAGGAAAGTAGTACGGATATAGAAATTGGCTAAAAAGAATATTATAGATGGATATATTTTTATAGAGTATGTTGATATTCATGTTTATATATGTTATGTTTTATATGAATTATATTTACATGTATGACCAAAATGTTTTCAACCTAAAAATGAGTTAACTTTTTTTGCTTACTGAGTACTCGAATTGTACTCACCTCATTCATTAATATTTCAAGTTAATGAATTTATAAAAGTTATCTCAAGTAGGAGATACTTCAAATTTGCATGTGATTAGAATTAGATACATGGTCTCCTTGATATACTTAGTAGCTAGTATCCGTTCAGCCAAATAATGAATCTTAACATATGGATTTGGATTTTTAAAAATATATTTATTTAATATAAGCAATATAAATTATTTATTTTAACTGGTTTTGAATAAAATTTTGCATATCATGAGTTTTAGATAAAAGGGTTCAAAAGTCATTTTTTTTGCATTATTTTCATGTTTTTAAATTATAAAATAATTTTTCAATAAATAATTACTCATGGGTTCACAAGTATTGCATGGTGATTTGTATTGATCACACCCTTGGATTTTGGGATGTGATAGTTCTCCTTGCTTTTATGAGAGAGAAAGACAAACTTATTATTCTTGGATAAATTGGGCTTGACTTCACTTAGGACAAGCCTAATAGGTTCTTTAGAGCCAGGGTTTCTTTCTCTAGCAGATTATTTTGATGAGAATAACTATTTCACAAAATAATTTTATAATTATTCTTTATTTTGTTTATATTCTAGATTAGGGTGCCTCAAGAAAGGAAGGGGAAGAAAACTATTAGCTAAGGAAAACTATCAGATGGGGGAGAAACTTCAACCTCTATCACCAACTTGTATGAACATATCATTTTTTGGTAACCTATTCTCTTACAATCAAAGCATACTTTACTTAAACCTTTACAAATAACTGGTTGTTTAAAATCACCAACATGAATGCTTCTAATTAGAGGTTAATTCGAGTCAATTTGGACACAAATCCTTGTATCTTTTCCTTTATCACCAACAAAAGTATATGCATAAATTTTTAAAACTAATAATATAGTCTTTGCCAATTGAAGGTAGATATAAGGGCGATATAATTGAAATAATAATTTAGAAAACTAAATCCATACAACCAAGAAGGTCAATCTAGCAAATAAGGCTAAAAAGGGTTCCCATTTTCTAAGATTTAATAACTGATTCAAGATAAACCAATAGCCTTCACTAAGAATTTTAACATAATCAAAATGACATTCAAATTTAAACATGAAAAAAATCATTTTCAATGTTAGGGTAAGTGAATTTATCCTTTGGCTACCAGAGAGTTCTAGTCTTGAAAATCGTATATTGAAATCCCATCTTTTTGCATAAACTTTATCAATTAGAGTTTGATTTTGTAATATCTTAAAATGTTAAATAATATGATTTTTAAATAATTTTTCATCTCATTGGATTATAAGCAATTGCAATTAAATAAATATGAATTTTCATGACTTTACGAATGAGGGAGGACATTTTATTCCCTTTCTAAAAATCTTGATAAGGGTATGAAGGAATTTTGAAATTTTAAATCACAAGATTCAATGTGATAAAATGCTAATTTTGGCAACTATATGCCAAGCCTAAGGTATAGAGGAATTTTTTTTTAGAATGTATCTACTCATTATTTGATTATTCATTTATTTACTTATTATTTGTTATTTAGTCATTTACGCATTTGTTCATTATGCTCAAAAATTGAGATTTTACATTTGCTTGATTAATTTCAAAATTTATTTTGGAATTCACAGGAACGACTCTTAATTAGGGTGTTTAGAATTTTAGGAAAAATTATTTAGTTCAATACCCAAGGACTTCTGGTATGTTAATTGTCTAGACATGATTTTAATTTTAATTCTTTAAGGAATTTGGTAATTCCATGGGTTTTATTAAATTAGAAATTAAAAAAAAATCAGTCTACATGATCTATCAGTATAAATGGGCCTTAGGTTCCAAAAACTAGGAAATGAGAACATTTCACTAGTTGGATTTAGACTTTGGACCATTAGGTGATTAGGTGAACAAAAAAAAAAAAGAAGCAAGGAGGCCTGATTCTGCCTCTATGGTGGAGTGCATCATGAGCCTGGTTAACGTATTTACAACCTAACACATTTAAAATGAAGATAACTTGTAGAAAAAATATCCCACTAATGGAAGCCCCTTTAGGGTATAGGTAGGTTTAAAAGAATAAAAATACTTTTATCAATCCATGTTAAAGGAGCATTTATGAGAGAGAAATTCACCTTTAATAAGGGAAGGTGTTGTGCAAATGAGAGGGAATATGCTTGTTTTCAAATAATTTCCTACTTGCATCCAAGCCTTGCAACTCTTTTCTTCCCAAAAGTTCAACCAACCCCTAGATATATGAGTACTCCATCTTATTTATTTTCTTACCATTCAAACTTTTCTTCTTCAAAAGCTAGAGAAACAAACTCTTGAGAAAGTTCATGTTCTTGTAATCTCATCATTTCTTTCCACTCTTAGATTGGTTTGCATGTTAAGAAAATTGTTTAATTTTTTTATGTTTTACTCTTAAAGGATTGAAAAACTTTATCTCCCACTAACCCCTCTTCATCCAAGGTAAATACTCTTTCTATAATCTTACTTTGATAGTCTTTTAACTCACCCATTAAATTTCATGTAGAATGGATAAATAGATTAACCTTATAATCAAAGTGGAACCTTTGAATTGTTATTCATAAATTTTGGAACAAAATTAAAGAAGAAGAACATGCAACATGATCTAATTATGAAAAATATGTAAATATGAGAAGAGGTAATAAGAATGCTTTTTGCATATTTGAAATCGTGAAAATGGAAACAAAATTCCCACTTAAAAGACTATCAATGATTCAACCATTAGGAAACTAAAGAGAAGTTCTAGCTTAAATATGTGTTAGTATGGCAAGATGGATGCAAATAAACCCAAGTATAAACTTGCATATTGAAATTCAAGAATGAAGAAATCCATTATCTTTTGGTACAATGAGAAAATTGGTAGAGGAAAGGAAAATTTACAAATTATGGCCCCAAGGTTTGACCATTAGGGGGTAGAGAATGTTTGAAGCTTAAAATTTATATGAGTAAGATTATAGCATAAAGATTAAGTTTTTATGAATATGCATCTTAAATTTAGTAGGACTAATAATCCAAATTGTTTAAATGGTTATTCTTAGACCATGGATAGGTATTACTTGTATTAAATAATATGAATAATTGAAAATTTGGGTTTGTATGGAAGCATGAGTTTGAGCCCCTAAGGGGATTATGCATGTGGATCTTGTTATTTTAATTTATGCATGACTTTCTTGATTAATATGTTTTTGTATGAAATTCCATAAGAATCCATGTGTGAAAATTTGCATGTATGAATCAAAAGAACTTAAGAAAAATTTGATGAGCGGTTCAGCCACTTGCATGAGTAAGTGCATGAATTAAATACAATTTTGCTAAATGAACTTGATAGATTTGTTATGTTTGAATTTATGTGTTAAGAATCCTAACCTATGAATTTTGAATCACGTATGCGTTATTTTTATAAACTGGGCCAATAACTTATTTTTATATTGTGAAGGTGAAATTTAGCTCCATAAATGGGCTTCACATTCAAAACATAAAGGCCCAAAAAGAGGCTAAGTGTTTCTTTTTTTTTTAGAGATACATGGTATATTATGTATGGGTTTGTATTATTAAAAAGCAAGGTATTGTGAAATAAGCCTACTAGGCTCTAGTTGGGCCTTATGAGTTATTGTTTTTAAACTAGTCAAGTATATATGTATAAAACTATGTTAAGTTATTATTTTTAAACTAGTCAAGTATGTATGTATAAAACTATGTTATGGGTAAAACAATTATTACATGTTAGAAGGCCACAACATGGGCTTGGTATAAAATAAACTAAAACTAAAATGGAGAAGCTTAGAAAAGAATTGATTTAAATTGTAAAGAATTGGATAAAATAAATTCAATATGTATTATATATATATATATTTCAGCTAAGCCCTTGGACAAAAGGGTTATAATTGTTTAAAAATTGTTATTTATGTGAAGGTTCCAAAAACTATATAATGGTTATGTGATGAATTGAGAAATCATTAAAAGCACGATCAATCATGGCGAAATATGTCCATATTGAATAAATGGAAAGACCATGTACATGGTAAGAATGATTGAGGATGAAATAATTGTATGCAAAAGCACACTATATAAATTTAAGGAGGGATGGATAAGGTTGGCCCACAAGTAATAAGGTGGAAAAAATATATATGTATGAATGTATGTATTAGTTATGCTTTAATTGTAATGGTTTATGCTTTAATTATTTAAGTTTAAATTATTATTCATGCTTTGGTTATTATTTATCTAAGAATAAGATTATGTACAAGTATGAGAATGAATTAATACAATCATGTATGAATATGTGAATAAATATGATTATGAATAAATGGGATTATGCATGGATATGTGAATGAATACAATTATGCATAAGTGAGATTATGCATGGATATGAACACAATGAGAATATGCTTGAGTATGTGGATGTGTATGATCACACATGAACCTAATCAAAGTTATGTGATGAATAAGAAAAATTATGCACAAGAAATGAAAATGAGAACAAAGTATGTATGGATGAACTTACATGCAAAGAAAAATATACTAAGCATTTTCATGCTTCTAAATTTTAACTAAAATGTATTCATCACAACACGTAGGTACAAAAGTGTTAAATAAATGAGAGAAAACATTTTTTTCCATGAATGTATGAATGTGAGTGTTGTATGTAAAGTGAAACAGGAAATAAAACACTTAAGACTACTAGAGTTTGTTTGTATGGAGTTTACTCACAAAGTGTATATGTCTTACCCTTATTATAAATTTTTTTTAGGTAGTACTCTCCACATTCACAAGATGCCAATACTACAAGAATATGCTCAATTTTTATTAGCATTTCTCACAGTCTTGACACCATTAGAAATTGCCATAGGAAACCGTGGGCAAAGACTTGAGTAAAGTGAGATATTTAGATTCTAATATTTTAGTTATTTTATCATGGTCTATGCTTAAGAAAAACATATTTTCTTTGCTTTCCTATGGTTTCCTATAATGTATGCCCATGGTTTATTGTCATGGGAAAATTCAAATTTTGAATTTCTCATGCACATAGATTGTGGGAAATTGTAGGAAAGCAAAAAAAATATGTTTCCCATAGTTATTTCTCACGGTTTCGATACCATTGAAAATTGTCATGGAAAATTGTAGACACATACTTGGGTAAAGTGAGACCTTTAGATTCTAATATTTTAGTTATTTTATCAAGGTCTATGCCTATGAGAACTTTATTTTTTTGTTTTCCTATGATTTCTCACTGTCTATGCCTATGAGAAATTTAAAATTTGAAATTTCCCATGATAATAGGCTGTGGGAATGTAAAGACTAGGATATCATTAATAGGTGGTGTGGAAACGTGTGAAAGCCACCATTTTGCCTATATTCCTATAGTTTATGATCGTGGTAAATGTTGCAGGAAGGCTAATTATATCGACAACCCTAGTGTTAGAATCTCTATTTCCTTTTCTTCTTTCTTTCTTGCCTCTGTGGTGCTCTATTGCACTTTCACCATTTTTACTGTTGTTAAAACATTTTTTAAGCTCCTCTTATGATTTTCTTACTTTACATTGAAAGCAGGCCATTATGAACTAATTTTTTTTTTTGCCTAAAACATGAAATATTAGAGTAGATTTTTCATTTACATTTAGGGTTGATTGTTGAAGACTTAAGATATGTATGTAATATGGATTGTGTTTTTGTTAATGTTGAATTTTTGTATATTGTGACTCTTGGTGAAAATGGGTTTATAGATTGAACATGTATATATTGTTATTTGTTAGGAATAAATGAATTATATTGTTATTATTATTTAATTGTCAGGAAATTGGGGTTAGCATGATTTTGGATTAAAATTGAGTTTAATATGTTCGGAATAATTTGTTAAAAGGAATAATATGTATTGTTATTATTATTTACTTTTTAGGAATAAATTAGTTATATTGCTAGTTATTAGGAAATTTCTAATATGTTTGGAATAAATTAGGAATAAGGTATATTAGGACAAAGTAGAAGAAATAATATGTATGTTTGGAAGAAGAATAATAAAAAAAATTGTTAGGAAAAACCATAAAAAAAATAAATTTAGATATATTTGGAATAAGAAAAAAAAGTATTAGGGGAAATTAAGAGAAAAAATTTAGTTATTTTTATCCCTAAGAAAAAAAACTGTTAGGGGAAATTAGGAGAAAATAAATTTAGGTATTTTCATACCTAAGGTATTTTTATACTTAAGAAAAAAAATTGATTGAGGGAAATTATAAGAAAAAATTTAGGTATTTTTCATAACTAAGAAAAACCATATTAGGAAAAATTAGGAGAAAATAAATTTAATTATTTTCATATCTAAAAAAAAAATATTAGGAAAAATTACAAGAAAATAAATTTATGTTAAAGAATAAGATTTAGAAGAAACCTAATTTCTTGTACAATTGCGATACAAAAAATAGGTTCAAAGTTAGATAAATAATAGCATGTTAGGAAATATTAGAAGGAAGTAATTTATGTAAAATTAGCTTTTTTATATAAGTTAGGAAATAAGAAGCCATGTGATGAGGAAGTTAAATTTTTCTCCATTAATTTTTGGGATAGGATAATGAGATGAAAAAGATGTAGCATCTTCAAATAATGCAGCTGAGCCTAACTCCAATCATGGACTATGGTAGGTATAATCATCCCCATCATTTAAGAATATCATATCCCTTTTTATCTCAAAATTTTGCTTTGAACTTAAATGGAGAAAGTTTTGACTTCTTCATTACATGATTTCTTATTCATTGCTTAATATAAAGAAGTTAATTTTATATAAATATTTCTTTCTTATAACATTTCTTAACATACTATTACTTATCCAATTTTGAAGCTATTTTCTTATACCACTAGTACACTTAAATTTAGCCTTCTTCCAAGTTAAGGAAAAAAACAATAAGACTTTAAATTTGTTTTAATTTAGTGTTAGGGAAAATTTGAATGTATAGGACTTGAAATTAGTTTTTGTTTTCTTGTGTAGATGTTAAGACACAATTATTTTGGAGCTACGGGGCCGGTAGTGCCACCAAAGGTTATGATCATAGGGATTGTGCCAACCCTATTCGTGACACTACTACACCTTCCCTCACCTCTTCACCTTCTTCTTACTACCCCTAATCTCCCTTCTATGCTCACCCGGTGTATTCACCACCCATCTCCACTATAGCCCCACACGTCTACCACACTACTGACCCTTCCACCTTCATGGCTAACCCTAGATCTTACCTCTAGCAATTGATTATAGCACCGTTGTTGACCGTTCAGGCAATTGCACACCCCCAACAGTAGGCTCCTTTTTCGTTAGTCATGGAAGACGATAGTATGTCATGGATTGAGCTAGATGGGTACACATAAGTATCGATGATTATAATTAAGTTGTTCATACTTATTATACTTTATTTATTATAATTAATTGTGTACCTTTTTTTTATATGTCAACAAGTTCATTGATCCTACTTCCACTATGCAAGCCATACGTGCCATCATTAAAAGTAAATTTGATGGTGCATGATTAAGCTGGAGAGAGATGGGCTTCACTACAAGAGATTTGTAGTGGAGGATGTTCAAGGTGAAAATTATATATTTTTGTTTCATTTGAACAATAGTTTTGCATCTTAATATTATGGAAAATACTAACTTCAGTTGTCTTGCAAGACCGGTATAGGTGGGATCCCTCTCATAAAGCCACCATCAAAAGGAACTGCAATTCGAAGGTAGTTAAGCAACTCTGAGACATAATGCTAGAAGTTTAGAAGAAAGGCCAAAATCCTCAATTGATCATTAAGGAATCCCAGGGGAGGCTTTTAGAGACTTAGGAAGTTCAGCACTACAAAAATGTTGCTGAACGAAACAAGAAGAATCGGGCATCCACCAATGGACAGGGGCTCACCTATCGCATCGCTAGTTCCATCCCTATCACCAAGCACATGAGACGATCGGTAAGTATCCATTACACATTTGAGCTAACTTTTATTTCAATTAAGTTCAAAGTTACTAATACTAATGCTTTAAAATGCAGGAAAATTCAATGGGGGGTCACCCACCATTCTGGAGGTCTTCAAGCACACCCACCACAAGAAAGATGACATATGGGTGGATGAGTGATCAGAAGGACCTATGTAAGTATTATTTGTGAATTCATTTATATATTTTTAAGTCAACAAATTACTTTGACAAATCCAATTAACTTTTTAATTTTTATTTTTTTTTCAGATTGCAACCATTCAAAAGGCTGTAGAGATTTTGTCTACCCAGTTTGTTATTGCCACCGTCTCTGATGCCTTATAGCTCACTCCCAAAGTTAAGGAGGCAACTTAGCTTCATACATTAGGCTACTCAAACTAGGGCAAAATCTATGGCCTTGGCTCTGAGGCCCTTTTTGTTGCTATTAGGCACTCTATGTAAGGTCCTTCCCATTCCTCCAAGGTTAACAACAAGAAGAAGATGAAACGTTGAGTCACAGCTTTGAATAAGGAGATTGCATGCAATAAAACAGTCTTCAAGGAAGTGCTATCAAGCTATGATTGCAAGATTGCGACCCTTAAGAGAAGTGTGAGCAGAGTGAGAAGCAAATTGAGATCATCTTCATCACCTTGAACATGTGAGGTAGTATCATTCTTGAGGAGCCTAACAAGAAAAAGGAGGAGAAAGGTGGGCAGGATCACCAGGATCTGGGTGATCCTTAATTTCGTATTTTTTTATTTTGTAAATAATTTAAAGAATATTTTAATAATATTTATGAAAATAAATTTCATTTATTTTAGCAGTATCAGCTTCATTTTAATCAATTTCTATATTTATATTTAATGTGTTTAATTACTTTATAATAATAATAATAATAAATCCATCTTTAATTTCCCACAGTATCAATCATAAGAAAGCAATAAAACAATTTCCATAGCAAAACTACTGTAGGAAATTGTTTTTACACATTCCCACGATTGATACCGTGGGAAAATTAAAAAAAAAAACTAAAATGACAAGTGTCATGGAAAAATTTACGCACTCCTCATTTTCCCACGATTAATAAACCACAGGTAATACCATGGGAAATTTGTTTTTGTCATGCCCTAACCTATGGGATGTGACTGATGTAGGAGGTCACTAGTAGGAAACCTCCTACAAGCCTGACAATGCAAGTTATACTGAATATATATAATTTTTATAAATGCATGTTTAAATATTCATATAACAATTTTATTGAAAATCTAGAAGAATTTCCCCTATTTTTCAAACATTCAAATGCAAGGCCTACATATGCAAAAAGGGGCTACATGCCTAATATAACCTGTATGACACAAAACAAGATAAAGTAGTGGCCCACACTAAACAATCCCTATCCTACTAGGCATCTAGACATCATACACATGTAAAAATGCATTCCTACTAAAAACCATCAATCTCCACCATTTGTATGCCTGAGAACTCTGCAAAAATGACTTACTCACCCAAGGAGCAGATCTTGTGTCTGGGTGAGGTAGAGGGACGATAGGAGAATCCTAGGCTCTGAAAAACATGTAAAAGAAAAAGGTGAGTTTCATAGAAACTCAGTGAGTAAATAATCCCCATAATCACCCAAAAATCCTATATAAATATTATGCTCGGAAGTATATATATAAATATAAATACATTGTTGTGAAGATATGCTTACCCATTTTACAATCATAATCTCAAAACAGATTCAATAATTTTCATTTATCAAGTTAGTTAAACAATTAGAATAAGATATTCAACAAAAATGCAATAAGCGTAAAGCATGATATTATAGAAAATATCCATCATGATGTAAACGTAAGAAAATATGGAATAAAGCTTTTAAAATACAATAATAGTCATACAACAACATACTCAACTGAAATCCTAAAAGGGCAACTCCAAGAGGGAACCATCCTAATATAATCCTGATCCATCAGGCATGTCAGCCGGATGATTAACCATGTCCCACCTTATCTCTCCATTACATATACACAAGTGCACTTACGGGTTCCTAATGAATTCCCCGGTGATTCCAGGACCTTTTTTCAAAATCTAATTATATCACATAGCATAAAATCCATTTTTAGGTAAGCAGTATTTACCAAAAACATACATAACTTGTTTAAGCAATTTCATATTCATTCATCACATAGAAGATAGAATTTCCAATTTCAACAATATAAGACTAGATGGAAAATGCATAATCTTTATCACGACAGATCATCCTATATACACATACAACATGTAAATATACTTCTGAAACCACTTTAATATATATAAGGAAAATTCATTATTTAAAAAGGTTTAATAAGATTTCATATAATAAAAGAAATTATTTCCTATTTACATATAGGATCATGAAATGAGGAGGATTGTTCACTCACCTCAAATACTTCTTAGAATAGCCTAATTGGAAAATTAGCTGGAACTTCAAAATTTGGATGTTGATGAACTCAGTACTTCAATTGAAATGTTTCTATAGCAAAACAACAACAAAGATTCCATTTTCCATCAACAACTTCATATTAGCGTTTTAAATAGATATCTTGGAATCTAGTTATAGGACTGCTATAAAATAAATTTTTTGTTCTAGGATTATTCACCACCATCCAAAGTGCAAGAGGGGAGCTCATCGCCAATCGGATCATCATTGGTGGGCCAAAGGAAGCTACTAGCCAAACTACCAAAAAAGGGAAGGAAGGTGAGCTGTGAGCTGAGCTGGTGTTGGAGAAACACTGTAGAGCTGGAAGGATGGAATATTAGCACCAAAGCTCACCGGACAGAGGAGAGTTGAAGAGCTAAAGTTGAACGCCAAAGAACGCAGTAGCTGCACCGGGATTTTGGGTTAGAGAAGGACACAGGGGAAAAAGGAGATGCTGATGTAGGAGAAGACAACATCACCGTGCTCGCTGGATGGTGACGATGCTGGACAAAGAAGGAGGTCGGCTGGAGAAAGGAGGAACGTTAATGGAGGGAGAAGAATGCTGATTTTGTAGAGGAAAATTTGAGAAGGGCTTGAGTGAGAAGAAAGAGAGATTGGCTAAGGGTTTTATAATATAAGGCAAAAATGAAAAATTGGCATTTTGACCCCTTTAACCCAGCAAAAACTTCAACGAAGTCCTCTTGCATAAAGAAATAATTTCATTACAGCCCCAACGAAATTGTGAATCTTCACTTTAGTCCATAGGAAGAATATTTTATTTCTATTTTCTTATTTTCATTTATTGAAGCATTACAAACTCTTGCCCCCAACAAAGAATTCGTCCTTGAATTCTAAAACATGATTATAAGAAATGAAAATTTGTACCATTTGATCATTCAAATAGTTGGGGATATTTACTTATCATGAGGGACTCAGGCTCCCAAGTTGTCTCTTCTTTCCCATGATTCTCCCATAAGATCTTCACTGACGGATATTCTTTAGAGCAAAGCTTTCTAATTTATCAATCAACAATAGCTACAAGGTGCTTATCAACAGTGAAATGATTATCTAGCTCAACTGGAATTTGAGGAAGCATGTGTGATAAATCCAGAACATATTTCCTCAACATAGATTCATGGAAAATGGGATGAATGCTTCCTAGCTCTGAAGGTAGATTCAACCTATAAGCTACAGCACCTCCCCTCAATGGAAAATGGACCTATGTACCAGGGACTTAACTTTCCCTTTTTGCCAAATCTCATTATTCCTTTCATGGGTGATACCTTCAAGAACACCTGATTACCCACTTTGAATTCTAAGTTCCTTCTTCTCTTATCAGCATAAGATTTTTAGTGGCTTTGAGCTGTCAATAGTTTCTCTCAAATGCTTTTCACCTTTTCATTTGCATCTAGCACCAAGTCTGGGTCTAATAACTTTGCTTCCCCAACTTTGAACCATCTGATTGGAGATCTGCACTTTCTTCCATACAATGCTTCAAAAGAGCCATCTAAATAGTAGAATGGTAACTATTATTATAACCAAATTCAATCAAATATAAGTATTTCTCCCAGCTACCTTCAAATTCTAGTACATAAGCCTGAAGTATATCTTCTAAAACTTGAATGGTCCTTTCGAATTAACCATCCGTTTAGGGGTGAAAAGTGGTGCTGAAATAAAGTTATGACCCCAAAGTCTCTTCGAAAGATATCCAAAATTGAGTAGTGAACTAAGTACCTCGATCAGATATAATTGACAATGGAACCTTATGTAAAGGCACAATCCGATCTAGGTATAATTGGGCATACTGAGATGCTGAGTACGTAGTCTTCACTGGAAGAAAATAGGTACTCTTGGTTAAGCAATCCACAATTACCCAAATTGAATCATAGCCTTTTGGAGTCTTTGGCAGCCCAGTAACGAAGTCTATAGTCACTCTCTCTCATTTCTACTTAGGAATCTCGATATTTTGATGTAATCCTGTGGGTCTTTGGTGTTCAGTTTTTACTTGTTGACATATGAGACATCTGGAGACAAATTCTACGAAGTGTCATTTCATTCCTTCCCACCAATAACCTATCTTGAGATCTTGATACATCTTATTGCTACCAGGATGCATGGCATAGGAAAATGAGTGTGCTGTGTACATAAGTTATTGTCACAAATTCAAAACTTCAGGTACCTATATGCGACCATGAAAAGTCAAAGCCCTTTTTTCATTCTTTGATGAGCTAGACTCGGGCTCTTTCTCCATCTTATTTAACATTACACTAAAATTGGCATCCTAACCTTATGCCGAAATGATTTGATCAATCAATGGGAATTGCACTTGTAAATATCCCTTAATGTGCTATTTGTAATTGAACTCCACCAATTTCTACTTTATGCAGCTCTAGGATCATTGGCCTCCTATGTACCTCCAAGTGAGCAAGATTCCTTACTGATTTCCTACTTAAGGTATCAACCACCACATTAGCCTTGCCTAGATGATATAAGATTAAGCAGTCATAATCTTTTACCAATTCCATCCAGTGGCATTGTCTCAAGTTCAAGTCTTTTTGCTCAAAGATATATTTCAAACTTTTATGATCAATGTAAATTTTACATTTCTTACAATATAGGTAATGGCGCCAAATCTTTAGGGCAAACACCACTATAGCCATCTCCAAATCATGGGTAAGATAGTTCTATTCATGCTTCTTGAGTTATCTTGATGCATAGGCTATAACTCTACCTTGCTGCATCAGAACACACCCAAGACCAATCCTAGAGGCATCACAATAAATGGTATAGTTACCGCCACTGGCTGGTAAAGCCAACACTAGTGCCATAGTCAAGCACTTCTTTAGTTGCTGGAAACTTGCCTCATATGCATCTGACCACTCAAATTTAGCATTCTTCTGAGTCAGCTTCATCAATGGGGCTAATATGCGAGAGAAATCTTTTACAAAGCGATGATAATATCTGGCTAAACCCAAGAAACTACAAATCTCCATGACTAAAGTGGGTCTAAGCCAGTTTTGTACCATTTCTACTTTCTTGGGATCCACACCGATACCTTCTTTTGAAATCACGTCTCCCAATAAAGCTATGCTCGTCAAATAGAACTCATATTTAGAAAATTTCACATAGAGCTGATGCTCCCTAAAAATCTATAAGACCAATCTCAAATGTTATTCATGAGTCTAGTCATTAGGGAAGTACACCAAAATGTTATCAAAGAATATAATCACAAATCGATCTAGGTAGGGCTTGAAGATCCTATTCATTAAATCCATAAAAGTTGTGGGGCCATTGGTCAACCCAAAAGACATCACGAAAAATTCATAGCGACTATATCGAGTCCAAAAGGCAGTCTTTGGAATATCCTTCTTTTGAATTTGCTACTGATAGTAGCCAGATCGCAAGTCAATTTTTGAAAAGTACTGGACTCCTTAATGTCAATCAAACAAATCATCAATTCTGAGTAATAGGTACTTATTCTTCACAGTGGCTTTGTTCAATGCTATAGTCGATACATAGCCTCAAGGTCCCATCCTTCTTCTTTACAAATAACACTGGGGCTCCACAAGGAGAAGTACTGGGATGGACGAAACCCTTGTCCAACAACTCCTGCAATTGCACTCTCAACTCCTTCAATTTAGCAGGTGCCATACGGTATGGAGGAATGGAAATAGGATCGGTCCCAAGGACATCATCAATGTAAAATTCAATTTCTTGCTTAGGTGGCATTCCTAGTAATTCTTTGAGAAAACATCTTCAAACTCCCAAACCACTAGTACATTTTCAACTTTCAATCTTGTTGCTTTAGTGTCCCGAACAAATGCTATATAGGCTTTGCATCCCCTTTTTATCATTTTGCTGGCATGCAAAGTAGAAATTAGGTTGACAGGGACATCACTCCTATCTTTTTGGAGTACAAGAACCTCCCTGTCTAGTATATGGAAACTGACGAACTTATTATGACAATCAACACATGCATGGTATGTCAACAATCAATTCATGCCTAAAATAATATCAAAATCTACCATGTCTAATACGATCAAGTTAGCAGGCAAGACTATTCCACAAACATAAATTTCATAAGATGAAATCATCTCACAAGCTACCAATGTCTGCCCTAGGAGAGTAGATACCAACAGTTGTGACTCTAAGGATAGTTGGGGTTTCACAAGTTGCATAGCAAGATAAGTACACGCAAAAGAATGTGTTGCACCAGAATCAAACAAGATATAGGCTGGAATGAAGTCAACCATCAAAGTACCTATGACTATCGCATCTAAAGCCTATGTGCCCTACCTCGTCAATGTAAATACCCATGCAGTAGACCTTTGACCACCATCACGGCCCCTACTAGCTGAACCTCTACCCTTACTTCTAGGAGTGGACCCAGATATCGAGGATCTAATAGATGGAGCACTACCGGTGTACCTGTGGCTCTAACACCACTAAGTGAAGCAGATAACTGAGGACAATCTCTCTTTAAATGGCCTATTTAGCCACACTGATAACAAGTTCTAGTTGCCCACCTACAAGTCTTTGCATGCACCCTTCCACAAGATTGGCACAACTCTAGTGCCTCATATCCAGTTAAAGCAGATGGGCCAAAATCAGATCCCCTAGAAGAGTGATACTTGAAGGCCCTCTGAAATGGGGTGTGCTCGAGGCTGTGGATCTTTGTCTCCCTGTGTCCCTACTAGAACTTTAATTCTAGATTTCTTTTGGGAGCCTCCTTGAAATTCTTTGCCTTGGCTTCTTTCTTTAAATCTCGCCTCAAAGTGAATGGTCCAGTTGTAAGCTTGTTCATATGTAGTATCCTCAATAAATAATATAAAATTAAATTATCAATCATTGAGACCACTAATAAATCTCCAAGCTTTTTCTTGTTCATTAAAGACCATACTGCTTGCAAACTGGGAGAAGTGGAGAAACTGAGCAGCATACTCTAAAATAGATAATCCTCCCTATTTTAAATTTTGAAACTCCTGCATTTTTACAAATCACTGCCCTAGAGGAAAGAATTGCTACAGGAAAGCTGCATAGAATGCTTCCCAAGTGTTCACTCCACCTTTCGAGGAACTATGACTTACCTATCCTTAATACCAATTAGCAGTAGTATCATCCAGTTAAAATTCAATTAGCTATACACATACTTCATTTAGACATCTTAAAGCCCACCATAGTTGTTCGATATGATTTACAAATGCAATGGGTCCATCTCTGACCTAATACTTGAGAATCTGGGGGGTTTGAGCTTTTGAAATTCCTTTAAATAATTGGAGACATCTGTAGCAGGAGGTAGAGAGGGTGGAGACATCTGAGTTTCTGGCCCCTACCTTGACTTTATGTTCCTTGATGGGTCATAAAATCCACCATTAGGTTCTTAAAATCTACGAACCAAGTCGGAGCCTTAGAAGAAGAAGGACCAGCTAAAGTCCCTAGTGTGAAAGGAGCTCCAGATTCAAATTAGGAGTTTTTTGCTTATGATTCTCTTCGTGCAAATCTGCCTCGACTTCTAGTCCTACCCCAGCCCCAAGGGAAGGTTTGAGAAGATGATGGTTGTTAGGATGCTTCTTCAGTTTGGCATCCATTTGGGAATCATATTCTCGAAGGCATTTTCCTATATTGAAGCAATAAGATTGATTTTAGGCAAGAATTAATATACACATTATAAAATTTTAAGTTAGGAAAATTAGAGATTATCAATATACATTCATAGTGGGGGCATCAACATATCTTTATTCACGTATTGTTTTCCTTAGTGCACTAACATGAACTCGGTATGCCTATCCCGTAATGGCAGTTGGAGACCTCTATCATGCACCTAAACCCTAAATTATGCTCTGATACCAACTGTGTGATGTCCCAGGGGTTGGGGCATGACAGTTTTCCCTTAGTATTAGGTGTGGGAAATAGGCTAATTTCTAATAATGTGATGTATGAGGATACTTTAGTAATGACTATGACTTGCCCTACAAGAGTCATAAGCATAAATGTCCATTACTTCCTAATGGATCTTCATGAGAGCCAAATCATGTATAACATCAAAGTTAAATACTTGGTAAGGCCAGATATTCCTACCTTGTTTGTGAAGGGTATTTTGATAGAATATTTCAATAGATTAAGATGAATTGACTAATTTGTATAGAGCTTAAGATTAGCTCTTACTTGAACTTTAGAAGACTTAGGCTCATCATGATTTTTATTCATGACTACTTGGCTTTTTAATCTTTTGGTGGGTTATGACGTACATTTCTATCATTTTGGGATTATGTATTTTCATCACATTTTGAATTTATGGGATATGGTTATTTCTCATTTAATACATTCATATGATTAAAAAAATTACACTCTTCTATTAACATTAGAATGATAAAGAATAAGACATGTTTAGTTAGATAATAATTTAAGTGAGATCCTAGGCTAGTCAAAAGGGGCACTAGGTAGGGTCTTACAAATTCCATGGTTCATATAACTTACTTTTCAGAGTTTCCAACATAGAAAAGGCAACTACATCTTCACCCAAATCCAAATCATTCTTTGAACCCTTAGACGAGGATTCAAAGTCCTTGCCAAAGAAGCACCTTTTGTATGCCCATGGGATGATTCCCAACAATTGATCCTAATAACTTCTCACTATTCTCTAATACGAGGGCTTGACCACTAAAGTCATAGCTTCCTCCATAGGAGTATCTAAGGTGCACTAAAGTGTCATAAGTTGATATTGTAAACTAATACAATAGGCAAACATACTTAGTTTTATATTAGATTTAGCATAAAAATCAAGCATGTAAAGGAGGTCCTATGGTGTGAATTTGAAAGCAAATGCATTTGTGTATTTTTTTTTGTATTTTTCTATTTTGGGGGTATTTGTGCCTTTTTAGCACAGATCATTTATCCGTTGTGAGTAAAAAAGTACATAGATACAATTCTTGCATTTTTATCTTTGTGTCTATATGAAATGGCATATTAGGACCCTTTTGAACTAAAAGAAAAGCCCTTATGTTAACTCAAAAAAAGTATATCTACTTGTGTCATTAGGGATTTTACTCATAATGTTCTTTGATAGGGCACGTCTAGTGATACAGATGGGTATTATGGCATGGGTTAGTGATCAGAGTGTGGTGACTTAAAGACTTCCTCTATGCACTCTAAACTATCTAATAAGGTATATATCAATAGAGTTGTCCCTCTCCTTATTTAAAAATTCCTTTTTCGATGTACACTGGAGGTTACTTATATGGTATGTTTTTCGAGACTCAATATGCACGAATGCTTTGACCAAACAATGAACATGTTGCACATAAGATTTCATTCTATGGGTAATTAGAATTTATTTTACCCCCATTATCTCTCCAAGTGTGGCTTAAGTTTATTAGAAGGCTAGCATGTTGGCCAATAGTTAGCATCATACACCTCATGATACAGCTAGAAGAGCTACGACTCATGACAATTAGTATTAGAGTTCAGTTGTGCTAGAGATAGTAGATCGGGTGGCCATTATTGGGGTAGATTCGACTTGTCGAAAGCATATGAGGATTGTGAGTGAAGTGAACACTCATCAGATAGTGAAGGGATGCTACTAAAGACTTAATTAAGAGAGGTAGCAATAAGTTGGAGTGACTCAAGGGCTAGTGTGCAATACTTTGCATTCATGGAAATGTAAATAGTGTATCAAGTGCAAGCAAAGGCAAAAGTTGATAAGCTTGTTATATAACATGGGACAATGTTTATGTGCTCATTCATAATAGCATTCGAAAGAATGCAAGACCATCCAAAATGGTAATGAATTGATAGCTTATCTAGTAGGAGGAAGCCCTAGGAGAAGACTTGGCCTTGCCAAGATAACTTAACCACATGTATGAGAGACATATTAACTATCAGTAAAGTCATGGTCCTATTAAAATGTGTGACCATCACAGATAGCTGACACATCCTATATGATGACATATCTAAAAAGATGTGTTGAGTAGACTAATCTTATCAAAGGAGTCTAAAATTATGTCAAAGGGCATAAATCTTACTTGAGGTAGTAAACCAGGAGGGGAAAGAGTCAATTTAGGAAGTATCAAGTATAAACAACAAATCAAGTGGGTGTAATAAGCTATCGCAATTTAAAAATCTTGGTCATAACCAGCATGAATATTATTCCTCATTTGAATGTTCACTAACCTTTATCATTTATTCCTATTACAGTCATCTTAGTATTTCCTTAATGATAATCATTTGAATCCCATTGACTAACTAGATTACAATGAACTCATGAAAGACAGGAATGCTCATAGAAAATATATTTACACTAGCATCGTCTAACAAGCCAATGCCAATATTACCTGTACCAAATTCTTATAAATTATTTATAGATAAAACATTTTCAACCTTTCCTAAAAAAAACTAAGAATCATCCTAAACTATCTTATGTACTTCTTAAACAAGATATTCAAAATAAGTTAGATTAACCTATGTCTTACTATAACATCAAAAGCATAAGTTAACCTAACTAAACCCTGTGACCTTTCTATTCACAAGTTTTTCAAAGAAGGTAGCAAAATTGTTTACACATTAATGGCAGACCTTTTAGGGGTCAAACCATCCGAGGGCCATCATTAAGAGTATATTGGGTAGTTCTAGTAGAATGATCTTGATATCATGAGGAACTTTGCATCATGCCAAATTCACGATGATGGTATAATGGATGTTTATTTGATATGATCCTAAGGGGCCTGAGATTGTAGTAGTGTAAGTGTCATTGGTGATTTCTATCAAGTTGTTATCCATTTTTACTTTGTAAGGGTAAGATTGGCAACAATGTCTTAAGAATCTAAAAAACAATCCATAGAAGAATGAGTATGAGGTGAGTTTGGGGCTTAGTGAATAAAACATACCAAACTTATGAACTCTTCAAACAACGAAAGTTATATATGAATATACAAGCAATCATACCTTAACTAGATAGCCATTTCTCATGTAACTTTCATAAGCAAATATTAAATAATAGAGATCCATCTATGAGGATGATCTCATCACAATCTTTCTAACGCATTATGTTGAGTTGGGCTTTCATAGCCACAAGTCACCATTTTTGGTTGAGTATGTATTCCAATCTTATAATATCACATCTTAATATTTCATATGGCAATATAAACAAATCAAACATGTCATAACAATGAATCATAGATCTCTTTGCTACTCCAGTCGAACCTTATCCCTACAAGCCAGCCTTGTCCCACTCATTATTTCAAAATGTGTAGATCCAAGATCCAATTCATTATTCCCTATCACAACCCATTGTTTACAATTCAAGCCTCATAAGAACTTTCAAATAATCAAGGATATCAATCCCATAGTAGATACATCATTGAGATCATATTAACACTTTCCATAATCATTTATGATATTATGTTCCATTTTGGATCTTATGAAAAGTAATAACCATTAAGCAATAAAATTCTCACAACAATTATATCACATTATTCTCATTCAGCCACAATCCTAGTTACAAGAGTTACATTCTGTTTGCAAATGTACCACACATTCTTTGTTATGTCATATGACTATTATAATTAATTTCATACTAATAATTTACATAACCGATTGTTAAATTCAATAATATTAGATTATACTTACCTATTTAAGATTTTTTAATTTTCATACTGGATTTAATAAGGTTTATATAAGACTAAACTAAGGGAATAGGAAGTATTTTTGAAAGAAGTGAGGTTGGGCTGAGAAATGTAGAAATTTCTGAAGATGTGATTAGAATCGTGAGTAGGATTGTTAAAGAAATTCGAGCAGAATCATGATCAGAATCAAGGAGTTCAAATGTGAAAGTTTCAATTCAACTCGAGGATAATCAGTTATAATTGCGAGCCTGCTTGTCAAATTGTGCAACCTTTCATGAAGTCCAATTATAAACATGATCAGAATCGTGATTGAAATAAAAAAATATAGTGGGAAAGATAGATTTGAATCGCATAAATCTAGTTCAAGTTTTGATTTGAATTGTAAGAGCCAAACTATTAGGATTCTATGAGCATGATCACGGGTTTAGTTCAAAAAGCTACAATTTGACTTGCACAAGCAAAAATTACATGCGACAATAGGACAATAAGGGAAGGCAACTTCTAACTTAACCATACATTATAAGATCTCATTACAACATGTTTTGAAAGCTCAAACATACATAAAACCCCAACTATTTCAATATAAAATTAATCATTTTATTAATCAATCTATTCAATCACAAATTATGCCTCACAATCACAAAATCCATTTCCATCAACTATCATTAAATATTCAGCAGATCACAAGCAAGAAATAAATATTAATTCACAAGAATGGTAAAAGTTACTCATAAGTGGGCTGGATATGCCAAATCACTATTGATCTCACCTATAAACCTCAACACTCTTTATAAACAAAAAGAAGAATATGTTAGCTTCTTGGTTATTTGAATATTTTTCTTTTAGTAAATAATTAGATATCATTTGATAATGATTTCATTACATAGAAACAGACTAAATACATAAGATTTGAGCTTTTAAACTTTAAAAAATTGGTATAGGCTCTTGAAGTGAATAGTGACATAAACAGTAACTATTAAATTCAAAAAATCATAACTTGAATTATATTCAATGAATTAGCATGATTTTGATATCAAAACGAAGAGAAAGAAAAGAGGATTCAACAGTAAAGATTTAAAAGAATAATAAGAAGAGTTAGTAAGCTTACCTGATGAGAGAATGAAAGTACAAAGAGGAAGAGCTAAGCTTATGGAAGAAGACTTTGCATGAGTTTTTGCAATCCAGAAGATGAAGAAGAAGAAGACGGGTAAGCTAACTAAAGAAGAGGTATAATGGGAAAAGTAAGTCAACTTCCCAATAACTATAAGTTGACTATTTCCCTTTTTAGTAATTTTCTTATTTCTTCCATTTTGAACTCAAATTTAACGCACTTATTAATCATCAATGACCATGAAATTTTAATACAAATTAGTTAAATTAAACATCTTTGTGATGGCTCTAATTTCGTGCTCAATGACATTCATAACCCTAGTTTCGATATTCCCAAGGTTTTCCAGAAATTAAATTTCAACAATATAAATTTTGTTCTTTAACATTCACAACAAGAATTCGATCTCTAAAATATTTCTAAAATTTCATATGGTCTATTTCTACTATATCTAAGCCTTTTGTAGCGATAACCATGGGATTCACAATTACTTGTGCACAAGCAAAGTGAAGTGTGAGCTAAAGTGGAGGATACTCTATTCCCAACCCCTATCAAGCCATTAATGTGAGGGAGCTATCAAGAGAATGCACTCAAAGAAAGAGTTGTCAGGAAGATGCACTCGAAAGAGGAGTCATCAAGAGGATACACTCAGACTTGGCTACGGGGGCCTAAACATTGAAGGATGTCGCTTAAGAAGTGCTGAAAGAAGGCATTAATCATTAGAAAAGTAGTTAGGAGGGCCAAGATACTAGTGAGTGATTATGAGGGTCGTGGGAGATGAGCCAATATTAACTTTGAAGATATAACACTTGAGTATGCAAACCTAAAAGGGGTCGTGAGAACCAAAATGCTAAATAGGCATCAACTTTGAAAAGGTTGTGGTGGTTGAGATATCACGAAGGTGTCAATTCATCAAGAGTTGGGAAGATCTAACCGAATGTGGAAGTAACATAGCAAAGTATGGTGGATTAATCAAACCCAAAGGGAGCAGACTTATGAGCAAGAAATGGGACTTGCAAGCAAGCTATGTTTTGTCAACAAGGAATAGGACATGCATATGAGCAAGGCATGAGACTTCCGCCTCTCACATCAGTGAAGTGGGACATTAAATGTAGGGCATATCTATCAATAGACGATCCAAAGTATCAAGTTTGCACACATGCTATAGAGGTAGCACACACTTAACCTATAGATATAGTAAGTCAAGAGCTAAGTGGGGACAGTGTGTTGCAAACTGCAAAGATAGTAAGCCAAACACAAATTATGGAGGTGACAACCCGGGTGCTGTGGAGGCAGTGGGATAAGAGAAGTTATAGAGGTGAGGAACTAGAAAATTATAGAAATAGTGGCATGTGAGTATGTATCGAGACAATGAAGTAGAGTTTATTGAGATAGAACACAAAGTTTGTAGAGGTAGCAAGCCTAAGACACCAAAGTTGTGGAAGCAACTATCTAAAAGTTGTAAGGGAAGTAAATTCTTAATGGTGTGAGTTCAAGGAAACAAAGCGAAAAGGAACTCATGGAAAGAGCTAAGGAGCAACAAGCTGATGACTATCCTGAAAGATATGTTAGCTTGAGGGTGTCATTCATCAAAGTCTTTTGAATGATGTTAGCTCAAAGAGACAAGAACGAGGTAATCAAAAGAGAAGCTCTAGTGTAGCAAACTAAAAACCCATATGAAGATTCGAAAAGCTAGCCTTGGTAGAAGAAAACCTTCATGGAAGCTATATTAGATTGAGGCATTAATAAAAGCATTCACATTTGAAGTGTGGGAAAATATTACAAGTTGGCCTTGTGAACCAGTTCAACAGGCAAACAAGCTTGATTTTGGACGAGATTTAGCATAAAAATCAAGCAAAAGAGGAGGCCTTGTAGTGAGAATTTGGAAGCAAAAAGACATGTATATATATATATATTTATTTTGGAGGTATTTGTATCTTTTTAACATAGATCATTTGTCCAATATGAGTTGAGAAGCACATCGTTATGATTCTTGCATTTTTATCTTTATGTCCATATGCAATAACGCATTAGAACCCTTCCGAACTATGAGAAAAATCCTTATCTCAACTCAAAAAAAGAATGTCTACTTGTGTCATTAGGATTTTGACTTAAAGTGCCCTTTAGGGGGAGCGCGTCCGGTGACCTTGATGCGCACTATGGCACGAGATTAGGGATTTGAGTGTGCTAGTTTAAAGGCTCCTCCTACACACTTTAAATTACGTAATGAGACATATAATAATAAAATAGAGTTATTTTTCTCTTTATTTAAAAAGTCTATTTTTAATATATACTAAATGCTACTTATATTGTGCGCTCTTTGAGACTTGTAGGCGTGGATGCTCCGATTATATGTTTATGTTTGCATAAGGATATGTTACACATAAGATTTCATTGTATAAGCGATTGAGATCTTTTTTACCTTATCATCCATCCAAGTATAGCATAAGTTTATTGAAAGTTGATATATTGATTAAGAGTTGATATCATACATTGTATAATAACTAGAAGAGCTTCGACCTGTAATACAAAATGCTAACGTTGAGTTTAATATTGCTACGGTGAAAAGCATCTTGTTCTTTTTTAGGGGGGGAGTGGCCACAAAACTAGACATCACTTTTCTTTCTTTTTTTTCAGTAGTCATAGTGCATTGTGGCCTTCTCTTAAAAGCAAACATATATTTTGGACGGCATATTTACTTGACAGAGTGACGAGAAAACTCTTTAAAATGATATATAATATAAGTGTAATTCTACCGTACTAGCACCCAAAATTGAAGCATACAATACTATAACCACATGATAATATCTTATTCAATTATAATTATTAGAAAAATTCTTAACCGTTTATAATTTCAACTAATAACCTTTATAGCCGATACCAAATCTAAGAAGTGCACGTGTCATCTTCCCCTATTAATAAGGAATTCCATTAGACAACCCCAACGTCCTTCTTTGAGTAATAAAAACAAATATTCAATAATTTGTGTTTATCCTAATGGATCTAAGATACCATGCAACTAATGCGCTTTATCTTTCCTTAAATAAACTCTGGAGCTACCTTATCCAAATCAACACTAATCAATAGCTGATGAATGGTGACATGATCAAATTTTGAGATTTTGCAGTGCGTCTTTACTCGGTTTGAATCTGCCATTAATATAAAAAATAAGAAATGAAACTGCAACTAGAATAATGTCAATAACTGCATTGAATACTATAAATACATGGACAACCAAACAGGGGAAAAAGGGTTTTGAAAAGTGAAGATTTAAGTTTGGTTATAAGTTATAACACCTGACGTTAATTGGATTTTTAATGGAGATTCCATTATTTAGGATGGCAATTTCCCTTTTTTTTATTTTCCCTCAATTGTGACATTTTCCGTTAATGTCTGGTTAAATAATTTTCAATTTTAAATAAGTTAAAATAAAAATTATAAATAAATAATAAAATTTTAATAATAACTTGCTATTACAAGTAGTCACATGTTTCAAATATTAACTTTAAGTATTAGAAGCTTCAAAAAATAGCCTAGAACACCATAGAAACCTTCATAATATAATATAATATAATACAATAGTATTGACATTTATATTGCTTATTAGAGTTACATTATTTATATTTCAACCAACAATTTCTCATTTTATAAATTATTAACTTTACCCATTATGTATGAGTCACTTGAACTTGCTGAGAACAAACGTTTCAACTCACTTTGGCTATGCACAAAATTATGTGGCCTTAATTGTCTTGCCATAAAGATTAAATTTTAAAAACACAGTTGCCACAGGCCATAAAAAATTGGGTTATGCTTTGTATATCTTAAAAGAAAATTGTATGAATGCATATTCTTATAATTTTTTATAAAAATTAAAAAATTATTAGAATTTTTTTCTTGTAATTTTGAATGATTAAGTATAATTTTTTATATATTTATTACACATAAAATTTATACATATTTATAATTTTCTATAAAAAAATCATAAAATTTAATATAAAGATTTATAACTTTTGTAATTTTTATATTAATATTTTATAAAATCTCACAAAATTATTTGAAAGCATGAGGCAGCAAAATTCTAAAAGTTTATTACAAGCCTTGAAAATTTGACGCATAAGTTGATATTGAGAAAGATACCTGGGCCGCGGTCCAATTTAAATTTTATACTAGTCAGCTCTGAAATTTGAATTGACAATTAATACATAGAAATTAAAATATTCTGCACTAATCAGCTTTGAAATTTGAATTGACAATTAATGCATAGAAATTAAAATATTCTGCTCCCTGCCTGGATATTTATTTTCGCAACTTCCACTTCCCGGCCCGCTCCTCTCAATCTTCACCGTGTATGTATTGCTAAGTTAAATCACATCCCATTTTTATTTTTATTTTTATTTTCATATTTTATAAAAAAACTTGTATCTCACAGTAAATTTATTTTTTATTAGATGATATAATATTCTTACTTCAAAATATAGATATTATAGTAAACTATTTACATAGTGTAAATGATGTTCTGAAAGTAAAATTTATATTTAACATTGCGTAGCATGCACTTTGTTTTGTAATCAATTTTATCATAAATAGAATTAGTAAATAAATTTAAATGTGATATATTGTGTTAGTGCAAAATTTTTACATTATTAATTAATAAGAATATGTCATATTATTAAAAAAAATTAAATATCACTTTAGTTTTTTAAATAAGCTTAGTATCAATTTAGTTATTTTATTATTTAATAGCGCTGAGTTCTTAAAAGAATAATAATATCAATTTACTATTCAAATAATAAATTAATAATGGACTTACGTTGAGAATAATCAAATAACTCGATAACTAAGGTGATGTTAAAAGTACTCTTTAGGATATAAATTTAAATAAATCAAATTCTTAATACATCAAAATATATGTTTATTTAAGGAATTATAAAATAAAATTTTAATTTTTTTTAATAATATGACAATATGAAAAGTAAAATTATTTGAACAAAAATTTTATTGTATATCAATGAGTGGATTAAGTGAGCCGGGATGAATATGTGGGTAATCTACAATTATTTTTAATCTATTTTCATCAAAGTTTTTAAATCGCGAATTACATCGAATATCGTTTGATTAATTTTTTAATTTATAAATTAAAATGACTCGTAAACCGATAAAATTTATAAAATAATATAAAAATAATATATTTATAAATTAAAGTGACTCGTAAACCGACAAAATTTATAAAATAATATGAAAATAATATATTTTATGTTATATATAATAAAATATAAGTTTAAAAGAAAAAAAACTCATAAGTTTAAAGTAAATAATATAATATTTTTCTAATATCATAAATTCAAAAAATTATAATTATAGAATTTTAAAAGAATTAAGTCATATAAATTTAAAATAAAATATATCATAAAAATAGGATTTAGGATTTCAAAATGATAATAAGATTTCAAAATTAAAAAAAAAATTAAAAAATGAACGAATATAAAAGTAAAAAGGTTAAATAACACTGTTATGAAATTTAAAAAAATTAAATAAACATCTTTAACATAATATATTTTTAAAATGAATGGCACATAAATCAATCTAATTTCTCAAAAGATTTTGAGCCCGTTTATTTGGACTTTTTTTTAAAAAAAAAATCTCTTTTTTTTTTAAATAAAAACTTTTATGTGTTTGGATCAAAACTTTAAAAAAAGTAAAAGCAATAAAAAAAAATAAAAATTTGACTTTTTTTTGAAACTTCAATTTATTGTTTCAAATAATTTTTTTTAAAAAAATATTATATAAAAAATTCTTTTTTTTTTAATTCATCCATATAAGTTTTTTTGTCTTGCAACAAAATAAGAAACAGATACGAATCACTGCATACAATTCTTCCAATTTTAATAACGATTTAAAAAGAAGTCTTGTGATTTTACTAAAAATTAACAAAATATTGTAAGAAGTGTGCTTTAAAAAAAAGTCTTGTATTTATTTACAGCTTATTTGAACTTATCTTATCACATAAGTACTTTAGATAAAAAATGTTAAGTGTTTGTTTAAGTTATGAAAATAACTTATGATCCTTCTATGAGCCCATTTTATCTTATTTCAATAAGCTTCATGGAGAAGTTTATAAAAAAAAACTTATATGGAAGTTATATAACTGGTGTTTTATGGACAAAACTATCCTTCTACTATTGTGAAAATTCCTTTCAAATGTCCTTCATTTTTTCTAGGGCTTGTTTTCTCTTCTGCTCCTGCGGTACCATGAGGAGAATATCAGACTCTTCCATATTCCTCTCTCATCAACATAAGGGTGTTAAACGGGCGGGCTGGGCCGAATCCGGCTCACACTACAAAAAAATGTCGAGATTCCAACGGAAAAAATCCGTTGGAATTAAAGCCAAATCCGTTGGAATTTGGTACTCCAACGGA
>JANHAO010002307.1:0-29293 GCA_026873985.1 Saraca asoca
CTTAAAACTTCTTGAAAGAATAATAAAGAGAAGTAATAAAACCCTAATTAGAATGATAAAGACTCCTAAAAGAATAGGAAAACTCGAACTCTAAAAGACCTAAACAAAAGTAATTGGTGGCTCCTCCTTTTGGCTTCATAAACGGCTATTTATAAGCTTTTCCAGACCCGAAACATAGGTCGTGTTCTTCAGCACGGGTGGCCTGTGTTTCGGGCTATTTTAGGTTCTAGAAGGCCGCAAGGTCTAGAATTGAACATGATCGTGTTTGGGAACACGGCCAGGCCGTGTTCCATGCTGGATTCTGGCTTCTCATTTGCTTTCTTTTGCACTTTCAACTTGGTCTTTTTATGTCTTCTTCCTTGATTCTTTTTGACTCAAGTGTGCTTCATTCTTCATCTTTTTATTTCCCTTTTTGGAGCCTTCTTCACTATCTTGAAATACAAAAATAAACTAAAGCAGTACTAAGAACGAAACTAACAAAATTAAAGTAAAAGTTAGACAAAAACCACAAACTAACAACTAATTAAGAGGTGATACTCATCATTTTTATAGGTACATTTTTCACTTATCAGAAACCCAATAGTAGGTAGCATAAGACAGGCAGGGAAAAACCCTGTTTGTAAAGTCAAATATTGTTCAAATAAAAATAGGCTGCACTTTTTTTTCACTTTTCTACCTTTATCAAAGTGTTAACTTGAGATGGCTTTCTATGTATGCATGAAATAATGAGGTTCTATGCATGAAGTTGATTGGTCAACCAAGATTACCTCTATTTTACTAACATTTGGCTTTATAGGGTAACTTATAGAAAACTTTTATTACCTATTAGCACCTTTGTGCTAGTGAGTTTTAATAGGACATCAGCTTGGTCATTTTTTGCCCTTAGTATTTGTGCCAATTCAGAATCATTAAACTCTCTAACGAAATTCTTTTCTTTCTTTGCATACTTTATTAAACATTAGACCTTTGTTTCATTGGTTTCATTTAGTTGTCTTGCCCTAAGTTAGGAGTCACTCAAAGCTTTTACCGCCTTTGCCCTTACTTTGTTTGCAAGTTTAAGGCTAACTACCAATGCCTCATACTTAGCTTGATTACTGGTTGTTTGAAATTCAAACTTTAAGGCATATTTGTTTGCAATCTCATTTGGTCCCTTTAGGATCAATCTTGCACCTTTTCCCTTCTTGTTTGAGGACCCTTCTGTGAATAATGTCTAGACAAAGCGCGATTGGCTTGTCAAATACATAGGTAGATCCTTAGTCATTTTTGCCACAAAACTTGCTAATACTTGAGCCTTGATAGCTTTCTTGATTCAAATTCAATTTCATGCTTTGTAGGTTTTACTGACGAAGACACTAGTTGATTAGCTAAATCAGGTTTTCGAAGGATCTACTTAATGATCAATATGAATAATTACTTGGTAGTTTCGAAAGTACTACCTTAACTTTGTAGAAGCTATGAACAAGGCATATGCTAGTTTTTCAATCTTCCAATAATGTAACGACCCTATGAAGGACTGTGCTCATGAAGTATATCAATTTTTAGAAATTATCTTGTTTCCTAATTAACACAGATGATGGAAGCTCAAAGGATCACTCAAGGCGCCATCAAGGGTTCTTCGATAAGCAAAATATTTCCTCATTTATTTCCTCTCATACACTGCCTCTTAGGATGTTAATCGAGTTTGATTTAGTAAATTGACCTAGTTTTGTGATTTGGTCATAATTTAGAGCTTAATTGAATTAATTGCTTAATGTTGGATTTTTGACACTATTTTAGGTTTTAGGCTATAACTTTTGCTCTAGATGTTGGATTGGATCAATCTTTATATGGTTGGAAAGAGCTTAGTTCTACCATTTGTAGTCTCAAAATTTACCATAAATTTTCCTAGTGTTTTCAGTTCAGATTGATCTTGTCACAATGATTAGGTCATAATTGAAGTCTCAAGGGGTTAAATGAGGTTAAATCAAAGCCCAAAGGTCCCTATGGTCCAGCCTAATGTTTTCAAGCTTTAAACTTAGTGAAATTATATAGTTTTGAAGGTCAACAATGAGGTTGAAATGAAACTAGCATTTTTACTCCACATAGGAATGACTTTGTGTTTGGACTTTTTGTAATAGTTTAGGTTTTTTATTTTGGTTGACTTGTTTAGCATTTTTGTTGGGCTTGTGTAGCACTTTAATCCAACCCATAATTGAGCCTATTTACTATGAGGGGAGGCATGTTTCCCTCACCATTCAAATTTGATGAATTTAGAAGTTGATGAGTGTTTCATCTTGAGAGAGTTATTCTCCCAAAGTTCTTGTAGAACTTGAAGACTTATCAAAAAGATTTCTTTTTGTGGCTTCTAATTTGATCACTTATCACTCTCATTCTTTTCGTTAGCCTAAGTTATTCTATATACACATATTCCTTAGTTTTGATATTGAAAAATAATTTAATCAAATTTTCACATTATTTGATATTATGCTTTACTACTTTAATTTGTTTTATAGGTTTTCAAAGTATAGATAATTGTGATTCAAGAAGATAGACATTAGAATTAGGAATTACTTTATCTTTTTAAGATCTCTTGTAAATGAACTTCAAATAATCTTTGACCAAATATTTTCTATACTTTACTACTTACTTTAATTTGTTTTACAGGTTTTCAAAGTATACACAATTGTGATTCAAGAAGATTGACATTAGAATTAAGAATCACTTTATCTTTTTAGGATCTTTTTCAAATAATGTTTGAGCAAATATTTTCTAAATGAAGTAGAAAAATCATTTCTAGTAAACAAAATTTTATAAAATTATTTTTCACTTCACAAATCGATTTCCACATCGATTTCTATTTTAAAAAATGTCTATACACATCGATTCCTAAAGAATAGTTTTCAAAATTGTTTCAAATAGAAGGTTAAGAAAAAGTCTTATTTTGATGCAATAATCGATGCAAAAGCTATGAATAACATACTGTACTTCGATTATCACACCGACTAATTAGTTGTAACTACTTGTAACCGATTTCATAATCAATGCAATAACTAAAAATTAGTTATTTTATTACAGATGGTTACAGCAGTTACAACAGCTCAACTCCCTTCATTATTTAAACGATTTTCTCAGTTTTCTTCATAACAACAATATCTTGAAGTGTGAAAATATCTGATAAAAGTGATATACAAGTTTTGTTTCTATTTCATCAAGCTTTTGAGATTTGATCAAAGATTAATTAAATTCATCTTAAGTTATTTTAGATTTCATCTCAAATTGTGGTATTGTATCACTTAACTTTTCTTACTTCGTTTCTTTAAGATTTCTAAGGATTTAGCAATTTGTATAGGTTGGTAAGAGCTTGTTCAATTCTTGTGTTTTTTTTAGGTTTAGAAGAGCCTGTTATAATTCTTCTATGTTAGCAAGAAGCTTATTTAATTTATTATATTTTCATGTAAATTAGCATTTTAGTAGCTGATAAATCTTGATAGTTTTGTTTCCAATTCAAGAAGTCTTTTGCTTAGGAAAGATCAAGTGGAGCAGACTTGAATTGCAGTTTCAATTCAAGTTGAACCACTTTAAAAACTTGTGTCTTCTGATTTTTAGTCTTCATTGCACAATTGCTATTTTCTGTTACTTTACATTTAATCTTGCTAATCATAATCATATTCGATGTTTTAATATTGAATCCAAATATAAAACAAAGGTGTATATAAATTTGCCAATGAGAAAAGGGCAAAATCTATTTATATTTTGCATTTTAGTCACCTTCTAGGACCTAACACTTCCTGTCTAGAATGTGGCATGAATATTGGTTAACAGTCAATTTTGGCAATCGATCATCTAAGGATTCTAAGAACCAAACTACTGCTAAAGAAGTGAAAAATGCAGTAAAGTAGAGAAAGATTCAATGGAAGGGAAGAGGGAACAAGGAGGGTTCTTATTGTGGTTCGGCTAAAGTCTAGATGACCCCTACGTCCATGATGATTATATCAACTTTTAGTAGTTGCCTTTTCTAAGTTGAACAAGAATATATATATATATATATATCAATGGCTATGTCTGCAGAGTTTCTGCATATGTTTTTTCTCTATTTCTACGTTATGGCTCCCCCTTTCTATTTATAGAGGCCGAGAGGGTTACAAATCGTAATTTATCATTGTAAAACAATGATTATATCTGTGTTGAGTATTAAATGCTAGACGTCAAATAATAAATGCAGGGCAAATCATTGTTAGACTTTGGAGGCTAAGTTGAGGGTTGGTAGAGTACTTAGACTATATTTATCAGATGTAGGCTATTTCCAATGATACAGAGGAGAGCTCGTTGCTGCTTCGGTCAGTGGAGGGTTGCGAGTTCATGCTACGCAATCTATAGCTCGATTTCAGCGACCTTGTTCTGAGTTCGGTCTTGCCTCTTTGCCTCGGTCCTAATTCTTTAGGCGTTTGCTGATCCATCTCATTCAATCCAAAAAATGCCCGTAACATTAGCCCCCTAACTCTCAATTTGCTTTGTGAGCTGGGAGTTATTTTTACACTTAACTGGGTGTGAGACCTAGCATTATATTCATGAGATCGATCTACTTTGTAGACAAATTTGAGTACCTATATGATTTTACCCAATAATGAGTCGCATGCTTACACGAGGGTTGTGGGTTAGTAGCATTATGAATCTGATGGCACTTAGGTAGTGCTTTAATTTAAACAACTTCATGAGCAATTAAATGCACCTGAGACATGGTAGAGTGAAGAGCTCTTCAAACAATTAGATGTGCTCGAGTCATTAGGAGATGTGAGGGCGGTTTGGTGCGCCATTAGAGAAAGCTTTCGATAAGTGATTAGGTGTGCTATAGAAGTGAGCTGACGCGTATGCCACAAGCAAAGGGCCGCATAAGAGCTGCGAGTAGTGGGTCGCAAGAGATTTGCGAGTCCAAGAGCTTTGGAAGCTTAGTGCATAGCACCAGGTGTGCCCCAAAGATTTAAGATAAGCTCTAGAGGCCTAGTGCATAGCATCAAGTGTGCCCGAGCTCTTTGAGATGAGCTTTGGAGGCTTAGTGCATAGCACCAAGTGTACCCGAGGTATTTGAGATGAGCTCTGGAGGCTTAATACATAGCACCAAGTGTGCCCGAGCTATTTTAGAAGAGTTCTAGAGGCTTTGTGCATAGCACCAGGTGAGCCCAAGTTATTTGAAATGAGCTCTAGAAGCTTAGTGCATAGCACCAGGTGTGCCCAAGCTATTAGAGATAAGGTGTGCATGCATTAGCTTGAGATCACATGGGAGCTATGAATTATGAGTTAGCTGTGAGGTAGTGGCAAATTTCAGATCGCAAAAGGGCTAGGGCCATAGCTTATTTTTCTCTATTTACTATTTGGCAGGGATCTTGATACGCTTATGTCACGCATGTCTCTTTGATTCTGACAGACGGTGCAATGATTACCATGCTCAGTGGTCATGCTTTGGCTTAAATGCTGATAAGCACTGGCCCGTTGGATCGTGGGTCATTCGAAGAGTTTCTGAATCTGATGGCTAGTTCATTTTCAATAAAAATCGAGAAAGTTCTTCCCCCTTTCTTTCTTTCATTATTTGAAATCTGCCAAGATCATATCTTTTCCTTTCTATTTTTTACAGACCTAGGGGCTGCTTTTCGTTCTTTTCCATCCTCAGCTTCATCCCAATCTTCTGGATTTGTTAAGCTAGGTTCTGGTTATCAGTCACTGCTTTTATCCATTCTCCAGATTACTATTTTTGATTTGACAAGGTGAGTTTATATTCCTGGCCCAATATCTCTGTGTTTTTTTGGCTTCTGTGGGTGTGTTTGTTATTGTCAGAGGATTGGGAAGCAGGTGGCTTTTAGTTACTTGTTGGTAAATATTAGGGCCTTCGGTGGTGGCAAAGTCTTTAGCTAGGTTTCTAGGTTCTGCTGGCTCAGTGGCAGGAATCCCTTGTTCATGCTTTTTGGGTCTGAGTGGTTTGTGGCAACAACCACTTTCCTCCTAGGCCGAACCATTTTTTGGATTAGTGGCTAGTCTTTGTTTTGTGGCCTGATCATTTTTCTTTTCTTTTTTCTTCATGTAGATGTCTCAGCCCCATAGATGCCATCGCCATCTAATAGGGAATGATGACATCGTGTTTGCGGAGAGCGAGAAGACATTTCGTGTCATCAGGGTATGACCTCCCAGAACGGTGGGGTCATTAGAGGGTTTGTAGCTCACTCCGAGCCAGACGGATCCGGAGCCGATTCCCCTTTTAAACATTTTCCTTCCAACATTAAATCGAAGGAAATGGGGAAGATCGTAGAGGCATATTTTTCCCCAAAGGGTAGTCATGTGATGGTAACATCTCGCACTGACCACACTGCCCATCCTCTAGAGGGGTTTACGGCTATCAGTGTTCACCATCTTAGCATGGGTTTTAGGTTTCTAGTCCCCTAGTATGTGATCGACTTCTTAAATGAGCTAAGACTTGCCCCGACCCAATTAACCCCTAAAGCATACTCTACTCTAACCTCTCTTACACTAGTCTACCTCCAGAATGGTCTCCGTCCTCCCAGCATGAGAGTTCTTTATTTTCTTTATAACATTAAGACCACTAGGTAGTAAGAAGGTTTTTACTACCTTTCGCCTTACCCCATCAAGTATAAGAGGATGTTGCTTCACAAAGATGATAGAGGGGAATCAAATGTGGGTCCTTATCAGACCTGTTGGTTCTATGTTTCATGCTCGTCCCTACTTCATCTTCAGAATTTTTCATTTGTTTGGAATTCAGGTGAGTGAGCCGTAAGGATATTGATCTTTATTATTCTTTGTTTTTGGTTTGAGTTTTGATCTTTCGCTAGGTTTCTTGTAGATGGAGCTCAAAAGGAAAAGCTAGAGTTGAGTGCAGAGGAGGTCGAGGTGTTGGATAAATTTTTCGTCTAGGATAATCTTCAAAACGACTCCAAGTTTGATGAGGAACTTTTGCAAGCTCATAGACTTGCCCCTCCTCTTGGTGTCGACCTTATCCGCCATTCGTGAGATATAGGGGTTTGCGGATCGAAGGAAGTTGCACCTGTAAACTTTAGCGAGTAAGTCGAAATGGGGAGAGTGAATTTGGTTGAACCCCCTCCAAGGTCAAGGTGGGTTGTTGCTCCTACTTCAGCTCCCACTGATCGTCCTTCCTCCTCCATTGTTGCCCCAACTCCTACTCAGTGTGACCAACCTTCTTCTTCCATAGCCACCCTAATTTCCTCTCAGGCCGGTCTACCTTCTTCCTCTACAGCTACCTCAAGTCTGACTCAGACTGGCGGCCTTCTCACCTTGGTGGTAGCAGAAGAGACTTTACTTCCCCCGGCCCTCGTTTCATAATTTGGGCTTGCTGAGACTGAGAGAATGGCAACAAAGTATCTAGGCTATAGAGAAGGGACCCCAACTAAACTTTCTTCAAAAAGACCGAGGGTTGACAAGGGGAAGGAGATCACTGCTGGCCTAGCGGTAGAACCCAAGAGCTCTCTAGAATGTCCAGCTGGAGGATTAGGACCCAAGACCTCGGCTTTCTTTAACATTATCAATAACAATGTGGGCCAAATCCTGGGGACTAATGTGGTATCCCTGGAGGATGATAGAATTCAAGTTAGTGTCCTATCTGAGATTTTAGCAAGTCACTGTTTGATGGTTAGTGTCGATTCCTTTTATTTTTTCTTGACTATTTGCTTATATTTTGATTCCTTATTGTTCTTTTTCAAGGGGTGTTGGACGCTATTAAGTAGAGGAATGAGTGCTTGACCTAGGAAGAGGAGAGAGGTTGGCTCAAGGGCCAGCCTGATAGCGGCAACCAATGAAGTGGTGGAGTTAAGGAAGAAATTAGAGAATGCTGAAGCTCAACTGCTTGGAGCCAATGCCGCGATAAGGAGGGCCAAACAGTCCTTCACTCGTGAGATAGCTGACTTTGCTTCCAGGTTGCATGGGGCTCATGATGAGCTCCAATAGAGGAAAGAGGACATAGCCACTCTGACACGGAGGGCTGAGAGTTTCCAAAAATAACTTGAAACTGCTCAAGGGAGGACAACTTATGCTGTGGAGAGAGTGTGGTGGGCTAAGGAGGTGGCCAAATGAGCTGAAGAGGCTGCTAAATAGGCTAAGGAGAGGGCTATACGTGCCGAGGCAAAGACTGCCAAAGCGAAGGAGGGAGCTTCTATCATGGTCGATCAAACTCGTGAAGCTGTAATTTCTCATACTATTGACAATTTCATATATACCCTGTGATTGAAGCATCTAGATCTCAACTTCTCCTTTTTTGACAGGGAGATTGAGGCTATCATTTAGGGCTTCATTAAGGGTGTAGAGGCAATCTCTCTTCCTAGTGCTGAAACTGTTGGTAATCTTCCCAGTGAAGGTGCAGAGCAGGTCAAAGTCAATTTGCCAACACGGGAGGCAACTGAAGAAGGGCCTGACGGATAAACATTGCAGAATCTGCCTATAGTTGCTTCAAGCTCCCCAGCTATCCAAGATCCTCCTAGCTCTGAGGCTCCATCTCATGTGGCCCCTTGATAGCTTTATTTTCTGTTCTGTTGACTTAATTTGCACTTTTGTGGTTTGTAATTAAGACATCCTTATCTTTGGATTTAATCTGTCAAGCCTTTTTTTTATTATTCGATTAGTTGACTCTGCTAATGCATTGCATAAATCTACATAACTTATGTCAATCCACGAGGTGTGAGACCCAGGCTTCTTCACCTCATGAAGTAGTTGACCAGGCTGTCTTGGTAGAGCGTAGCCTTTTCTTTATTGAGCTTAAATAAAGTCGAATGTTGTCAGAAAAATATTGAAGAGTATACCAAATAGAGGAGAAATTTCTTTGATCTTTATTTAATTCAGTACTTCCAAAAAATATTACAAATTAATGAATCTGACTTCGTTTTTATTGATAATATGGCTGGAGATGTTTGACGTTTCAAGCTTGAGGGAATTCAACTCCTTTGACGTTTGTGAGATGATATCTGCCAGCCTTCAATTTCTCTTTCACAACATACAGACCTTCCCAATTAGGTCCTAGCATTCCTTCATTAGGGTTATGTCTGCTTGGCAAAATAAGTCATAGGACAAAGTTGCCTACTTTGAAGCTTCGAGCTCAGACTTTTCGATTAAAATGCCTTGTGACCCATTGTTGGTAGGTCGTTACCCTGAGGCATGCTTCATCCCTTTTCTCTTCAACGAGATTAAGACTTGGGTGAGTAGCTAGTTATTTTCCTCTGGGTTAAAGGTGGCTCTCTAATGTGAAGTTACTTTGAACTTCACCGCTATCATCACTTCGGCTCTATAGAACATCGAGAAAGGGGTTTCTCCTATGGCGTCGCAGGCTGTAGTGTGATAAGCCCATAACACCTTTAGTAATTCATCTACCCATGCCCTTTTTCTGGCTTCCAAATTCTTCTTTAGGATTTGTTTACTAATCTTATTTATAGCTTCAACTTGTCCATTGGTTTGAGGGTGGTCTACCGATAAGAAACTCTTCAAAATCCTGAGGTTATTGCAAAACTTGTTGAACTGCTCACTTGTGAACTGGGCCTGGTTATCAGACACTATTTGTTGAGGGACACCAAATCGGCAAATGATATTATTCCAAACAAACTTCTCAATTTGGGAGAAAGAAATTTGGGCCAGCTCTTTTGCTTTTGCCCATTTAGTAAAATAATCTATAGTTACTATGGCATATTTAAAGTTTTCATGACTTGTAGGAAGAGGTCTGATGAGGTCGATCCCCCATATTGTGAAGGGCCACAGACTGATCATTTGATGGAGGTAGGTTGGAGGAGCTCGGGGAACTTTGGTGAATCTATGACATTTGTCGCATCTCTTGACAAGGTCAATCGTGCCCTGTTTCATGGTCGGCCAAAAGAAACCTTGCCAAAGGGCTTTTTGAGCTAGTGATAGCCCCTCAGCATGGTTCCTGCAGTGTCCAGTATGAATTTCTTTTAGGATGAGATCGTAGAGGGGGCCCTTAATGCACCTGAGAAGTGGAGTTGAGAAGCCCCTCTTGTAAAGCGCATCATTGATAATGCAATATCTAGTAGCTCAAAATCGCATGTGGCATGCTTCTAATTTGTCTTCCAGGAGTTCGCCATCCAGTAGGTACCTTAAGATAGGGTTCATCCATGAGTCATGTGCTGCAACGGTCATCATCATGACATCTTTTTGCTCAATGCTGGGAAATGGAAGAACTTCTCCAGGTATTGCACCTGAAAATTCCATGTCCCTTATTGCAACTAAGCGAGCTAATGTGTCTTCATGTGTGTTTAAAGCTTGGGGAACTTGGTTGATTTCATACCTTTGAAATGCATGGAGCAGCTCTTGAACCTTTTGTAGATAAGTGACCATTTTCGATCCTTTCGCTTGATAGTCCCCCTTTATATGACAAACAACTAATTGGGAGTTGCTAAAGACCTTTAAATTTTTAGCTCGCATATCTTTTGTGAGACAGAGCCCTGTGAGAAGCGCCTCATATTCTGCTTCGTTATTGGTTACTCAAAATTTAAGCCTTAGGGCATGGAGAATTCTATGTCCTTCTAGGCTGATCAACAGGATTCTTACCCCTGCCTTCTACTCACATGAGGTCCTATCTATATAAAGTTTCCACCATGGTCTTTCCGAGGTTTCTACCTCTTCCCCTATGGGTCCGATAAATTCTGCTATGAAGTCAACTAGGGCTTGTCCCTTAATTGCTGACCTCGATCTGTAGTGGATATCGAATTAGGCAAGCTCGATTGCCCACTTAAGCAAATGACCTGAAGCATCCACCTTCTAGAGGGTCTATCTCAATGGGTACCAAGTTGGCACTTCAATGGTATGGCCTGGAAGTAAGGCCGCAATTTCCTAGATGCGACAATGAGACAGTAGACAAGTTTTTCCATAGGAGTATAGTTTTCTTCAGCATTCAGCAACCTTTTGCTCATTTAGTAGATTAGGAGTTGTACTCCATTCTCCTCGTAGACGAGGGCGTACTAATGGCATGTTGAGATACTCCCAGATAAAGAATTAGCTTCTCGCCCTCTTGTGGTTTGGATAATAGAGGGGCTCACCTATGTATTCCTTCAAATGTATAAAGGCAGTTTAACATTCCTTAGTCTATTTTAAATGGTTAGTTCTTCTCAAGATGTCAAAGAAAGGTAAACATCTATCTGTTACCTTTGAGATAAATCTGCTAAGGGCAGCAACTCGGCCAGTTAAGCTCTAAACATCTTTAATCTCGCTTGGCGATCTCATGTCGATGAGTGCTTTAATTTTCTTGGGGTTTGCTTTTTTCCTCTGTTGTTGACCATAAACCTGAGAAATTTCCCAGAAGCTACTCCAAACGCACATTTGAGTGGGTTCAACTTCATCCAAAACACTATCAGGATTCGAAACATTTCATCCAGATCCTTTATATGATTCAAGACCTGTCTGGACTTCACAAACATGTCATCTACATACACCTCCATGGTTTTCCCAATTTGATCTTTGAACATTGCGTTCACTTGCCATTGATAGGTTGCTCTTGCATTTTTGAGCCTGAAAGGCATCACCTTGTAACAGTAGAACCCTCAGTCTGTGATGAACGAGGTATGCTCCTCGTCTTGTGGATCCATGGGTATTTGATTGTACCCAGAGTATGCATCCATGAAACTGAGGAGTTGGTGCCTGGTCGTTGCATTGACAAGTTGGTCAATCTTTGGTAGAAGGAAGCTATCCTTTGGATAGGCTCTGTTAAGATTCGTGAAGTCAATGCATGTCTTCCATTTTTTGTTCTTCTTTTTGACCAAGATAAGGTTGGCTACCCAAATTGGGTAGTGAGCCTCCCGGATAAATTTGTTCACCAGTAGCCTATTTACCTCTTCCTTCAGGGCGTGAGAACATTTCACTGTTAAAGGTCTTCTTTTTTGTCTAACCGGTTGGTGGTGATGGTCAATATTCAACTTATGCAACATCACCATTGGGTCAATCCCCACCATGTCCTTATGACTCCAAACAAAGACATCTAAATTTGCTTGGAGGAAATCAACCAGTTGGGTCTTTACATCTGAAGGCAAGTTTTTTCCGAGCTTGAGGCACTTCTCACCATCTGCCTTACTGACCCTAAGTTCTTTGAGCTCCTCTATTGGCCTGGTCTCCCTATCCACCTCTAAGTCATGTGGCTTGAGATCATGATCGACTTTGGTCGAGCTTGGGGCTTAGGGTTCTTCACTAGAAACTATATGAACCCTTTTGCCCTTCTCCTTGAGCTTAACAGCGTCCTCATAACATTGTCAGGTTGTGTCCTGGTGGACATAACCAGGTCTAAGTCATTCATCGCTGGTCACCCCAGGACTATGTTGTAGGTCGAAGGGCAGTCCATAACCAAAAAGTTAGCCAGAATAATGGATTGGTGATCCTTGTCTCCTAAGGTGATGGGAAGTCTAGCCCATCCTATAGGGAATATCGCATCACCAATAAAGTCAAAAAGAGGTTCGGGTGAGGGTTCGAGATCACTCCAGGTCAACTTCATCTATTCAAAGCACTTCTTATACATTATGTTGATCATGCTACCAGTATCCAATATAATTCTTCGTACCTCAATGTTGCCAACCTTGGCTTTGATGACAATAACATCGTTGTGAGGGAACTGGATTTCTCATGTGTCATCATCCATGGAGGTAATGTACTAAAAAATCATCTTAGCTTTCTTAGTAGGTCTGTTGAGCTCACATCCCATAGACAAGATGTAGCTCACATTCTACACATACCATTCCTGGGAGCTTCGTGAGGCCTCCATGATGTGAGGTCCTCCATGGATTATGTAAATGGTTCTGATCACTGCTGTTTACTCTTGTTTAGCGCTCTGGGAAGGCTGTGCGATCTATCACGGAGGTTGCTATCCCACGGGTCGCACCATATAGTCTTTCAAATGACCTCTTCTAATGAGGTCCTCGATCGCATCTTTAAATGACTTGCAATCGGAGGTGGTGTGCCTAATGTCGTTATGGTAGGCACAAAACCTATTTGGATCCCTATGTGTTGATGGGGTCAGTAGGGGCCTAGGTCACCTAAAATTCTCCTTCTGCTTCTCCGTTATGTATATTCTCTCCAGGGTGTCAAACAGGATGCTATAATTGTCATAACGACCTTGGGGTTCGGGTCACTCAATCCTAGCTTTCTTTGTAGGCTGCAAACCCACATTATCGATCTGGCCAATTCTATTTTTGCTGTGATTATTTCTTTTCCCATTCTAACTGGAAATTGAGCCACTGACTTTGCCTTTTCATCCAACCTTTTTCGAACTAAAAGTTTCCTCCTATCGAATTTCTTTCGTAGCCCACTCGTAGAACTCCCTCAATCTTTTCATCGGGGATTTGTATATACTTTCATATAGTTTCCTGTCTCTATGGAGCCCTGCTGAGATCACTGTTAGGATACTATTGTCGAAAGGACTCTCTACGTTGTTAACTTCACATCAAAATCTTGTGACGTAGTCTTTTAATGACTCATCCTTCCTTTGGAAGATGGTCACCAAGTGGCAAGACGGTGTAAGCTGCTTCTTAAGGGTTCTGTATTAGTTGACAAATTTACTTTGGCATTCCTCCCAGCTGTTGATGCTGTAGGCTGGAAGACTTTTGAACCAGGCTCACGGCACATCCCTGAGGGTAGTTGAAAAGACTCAACATTTGACCAGGGGATTATTGGTCTGGGGATCCATCTAGATGTTGAAGGCATCTAGATGATCATACGGGTCACTTTTACCATCATATGGTGGGATGGCTAGGACCTTGAAGTGGTGAGTGAGAAGTTCCGTCTCAATTTCCCTAAAAAGTGGAGTCCTCCCTTCATAATGACCTAACCGATCCTGCGTCGAGGGATATTTTTCCAACCTTTGCACCTTCTGCATTAATTCCTCAATCATCTAATCCTAAGCCTCAGATCGCTGGTTCTTGTCACTATCTTAGCCCATTTTTGAGCCTTCGGTGTGGTACAAACTCTTGGCTCACTGGTTTCTACCATTCTCGTAAGCTCGTTGTCCTCTAATTTCAGTTTACAAACTGAAGGAGTGACCCAAATTAGCTCCCTGGGCTCCTTCCCCAGTCGATTTTTGCCTTCGTACCGACATCTCCACTTGTAGCTATTGAACCACTTCCGCAACTAGAGCAACTCCATCTTGTTTTTGTGCCTTTTGTGTATGCACTTAGGCTAATGCCTCAACTGCATCAGCAAGCCTCTTCACTGTACTCTTAGCGCTTCTTTATGCTAGTGCAGAGCTTGTACACTGTCAGCCTTTGGGAGGGTGGAGGAAGTATTCACCAGGACTGGGTTTTCGTCCTCAAGCATGTTTTGTTACTGCTCTTCATGGCCACCCAGTTGGTTAGCGGCAACGCCTGAACTCCTAGTTACTCTTCCTTTTGCCATTGTGATTAATCAACAAATAAATAAGAAAGCAATCTGGTCCCACTAGGCATGCCAAAATGTTAATAGTCAATTTTGGCAATCAATCAACTAGGGATTCTGAGAACCAAACTGCTACTAAAGAGGTGAAAAATGCAGTAAAGTAAAGAAAGATTTAGTGGAAGGGAAGAGACAACAAGGAGAGTTTTTATCGTGATTTGGCTAAAGTCTAAATGACCCCTATGTCCACAATGGTTATATCAACTTTTAGCAGTTGCCTTTTCTAAGTTGAACAAGAATACATATATCAATGGTTATTTCTATAGAGTTTCTGCATATTGTTTTTTTCTCTATTTCTATGTTATGGCTCCCCTTCTCTATTTACAGAGGCCAAAAGGATTACAAGCCGTAATTTATTACTGTAAAACTATGATTACATCTGTGTTGAGCATTAAATGCTAAACATCAAGTAATAAATGTGGGGCAAATTATTGTCAAACTTTGGAGGCTAAGTTGCAAGTTGGTAGAGTACTCAAATTGTATCTATCAGATGTAGGCTATTTCCAATGATGCAAAGGGGAGCTCGCTACTGCTTCGATCGGTGGAGGGTTATGAGTTTGCACTGCACGATCCGTAACTCAATATCAGTGACCATGTTCTAAGTTTGATTTTGCCTCTTTGCCTCGGTCCCGATTCTTTGGGCCTTTGCTGATCCATCTCGTTCGATCCAAAAAATGCCTATAACAATATCCTTCTTTTTATTTCAATTTTGGTGTTGAATTTGCTCAATTGGGATAGATCTATAGGCATCTCCATAGGAGATCACATCAACAGAACTATCTGGCTTTTTTTTCATGGCTAGGTAATGAAAATTATTTTTTCTCTAAATATCTAGCTTTGAAAAAAATGATAGATCTGCCAAATAATTTTTTAAATTTGCATATGCCTATTCATAGTGATCATCCCACACACAGTCCTTGCAATTTTTTAGGATTCTATAAAGGGAAGAC
The DNA here is from genome assembly GCA_026873985.1 of Saraca asoca. Lineage (NCBI taxonomy): Eukaryota > Viridiplantae > Streptophyta > Magnoliopsida > Fabales > Fabaceae > Saraca > Saraca asoca. Next base: position 15,354 of record JANHAO010002307.1, read on the forward strand.
ACTTAGCTACTAATCTTGACATAAATCAAGATAGTGCCAAAATTTAACTATTAAGTCATTATACTTCCTTAACATTAGTTGGGCTTTTTGTTTCAAGGATAGTTTGCATTTGGTGGGATCTACTTCAATTCCTTGTTCAGTTAGCATAAAACCCAAAAATTTTCTTATAGTTACATCAAGTGCACATTTATTAGGGTAATTCTCAAATTATGCTATTTCATTAACTGAAAGATTTCTTCAAGATCAACCAAATGTTTATGATAGCTAGTGGATTTTATGAGTATATCATCCATGTACATCTCCATGTTTTTCCTAATTTGCTTTTTCAAGACCTTGTTCATCAATATTTAATATGTGGCCCTCGACATTTTTTTAACCTAAAAGGCATGACATTGTAATATGATATGCCACCATTTGTAATGCAAGTTGTTTTCTCATATTCCTTTATCCACATTAGAATTTTGTTATATCTCAAGAAAGTGTCATAGAAGCTAAGAATAATAGAACTAGATGCTCTATCAACTAACTTATTGATATTATGGAGAGTGTATGTATCTTTAGGGCATGCTTTATTCAAATCAATAAAATCTACATGCATGCTCCTACTCCTATTGGCCTTTCTATATCATAACAACATTTGAAAGCCATGTAGTATGAGATACCTCTCTAATGGAACCAACTTATAGGAGTTTATCAACCTTGATAATTTTAGTTGCCGACTTGTCTGGACCAAATTGTTGCTTCTTTTGCTGAACTACTCAGATTAAGGGGTCAATGGCCAACCTATGGCAAGTAATCTCAAGATCAATACTTGGCACATCTATTGCTATCCAAGCAAACACTTCAGCATTGTCATTAAGGATTCTAATGAGTTCTATCTTAAAATTATTCAAAAGATTCACATTGATATTAATGACTTATTCATCATCTGGCCTAAAAATTTGAATTTCCTCCAATTCAGATTCAAGCTTCAAATTACGCTTTTTCCCATCTACTGACTCTAACACAACCATATTAGTTCCGAATGTTCCACTTTACTAATCTTTGCTCATTTGTTGGTCCTTTGGTGAGCTTTTGCTCTATTCATCTATTGTTTGTCTTCCAAAACTATTCATTTAACACTATTAAGTGGTTTGTTGATTAGCTCGCACTTGTCTTATTCCATTTTCCATAAGAAAGATGAGGTTGTGAAGCAACATCGTGGATCACACTGAAATATGATCTCCCAAGGATCACATTGCATGCCCTATTGGACATATCAACTATGAAGAATCTTGTGCTAATGCAAGACATTTGTGGTAGAGTGCCAACAAAAACTTGCAAGATAGCTGTGTTGAGAGTTGGAATTTGTTTTCCTAAGAAATCAATTATAATATCACAAGGATCGTCCTTTCATTCTAATAGAATATTAAGCTGCTACGTTATAGCAAGGCTTAGTATATTATTTGAATTCTCTTAATTAATGAGTACTCTCTTGACTACATAATTTTGGAGATTAACTATAATAACCATCTAGTTATCATGGTCATGATCAAACTCAAGGTGAAAGTTATGTCACTAAAAGAGGTAATTTGGTTAAAAAAATTTTTTTGATGCTTTGCTGCATCATCTGCTCAACATTCCTAAAAAAATAGAGATTGAGCTTACTTAGTGAAGCCGGTTGTTCTATTTGATGTTCGATTATGCATCAAGATAATTTGCGAAAGGGAATTATGCTTTTTCCAAATTTTGATGGCAATTAAGTCATGTAAAATTGATTTAGCCTTTATAAGCTGAGAGTAATCTACTTCATAAAGACAAAAGACAATCAAATCAAGACTTTGTGAATCATATATACTTATAAAGTGATAAACCAATAAGGACTTTAGATGTCGAGAGTAATTTGCGTAAAACACAGGTAAACCCATTGAATATATCAATAAAAAATAGAGAATAACAATGAAAAAATAACAATATAGAAATGATACATAGTAATCATTTTTTGCAAGATAAATTAAGTTGGTCTAAATGATGTTCATACCTTACTATTTATAGAAATGTTAAGGGGAAAGGGTATCCATATTCATATGAGGATCCTAATTGGGCCCCAGAAAAGGGTCTCTGGCCACTTGGACCATAGGTTCCTATTTATCAATACCATTTGTAGTCATAACTTAGAACGATTTTTCATGTTTTATGCATATTTTACCCCACCTAACTAACTTTCAATGCTTGAGCATTTTTAAAATTATTCGAAACTATCTATAAAGCTAACAATTTAAGGGCATCTGCACCCCGTTCTCTTCTACTCCTTTATGTGGATCCAAATGCCTATTGATTCTTTTCCTCAAATAACCTATGGAAATTTGGATTTACCAAAAGTATTTTGATGATGACCTTAAATCCTAATGCTTAGTTAAAAGTTCATTTTAGAAAAATTTATTAAAAGGTTTTTAGACCTTACAACTCTAAATTGCCTTTTGTTTAACTTGGTCCCACTCTAAGTGACATCCTTTTATGCTACAACTATATTATATTGTTGTATAAGGAAAAGATTTGATTTTAACCATTGTATCCTTTGTTCGTTACAACAAATACACACACTTGGTTGGCCTACAAGCTTTCTACTACTCAAAAATAGACTTGCATCCATAAATCATACAAACCCATTGGAAACAATAGAAAGAGTTAAATAGAAAAAGAATTGCTATCCACAATAGAAGAAAGGTTCTAAAGTCAAAGAAGCAAGCAAACTATGCCCAAGTCAGTTGAAAGCATACAATCCATATTGGCATCATAAATAGGAGCCTCATTAGCTATATGTTTAAGTCTGAAGGATATGGCCAATGCTGTCCAATTATTAACCTACTTCTACTATCACTCCTTAAGATAACTATTAGCTTCAAAAAGGAAAATTCTTGAAGGCAAATGATCATAGACTAGCAAAAAGGCTTATTGTCATAGTAAAGCCTAGCATGTCTAAGGAGTAGCAAATGGTCATCAATAGTCAAGGCACTTCTTTAAGCCTATAAATAGAAGAATGGTTAACGAAGAACAATGAAGTTAGGTATGAAAGCAAATAAAAAAAAAATACTTGAGCTTCTCATTCTTCTTCCTAAGTAAATAGAGCTTCCATATTTATGCTTGAAGAGTGAACCTTGAATTTGAGATTAGTTGAAACATTTCCAAATCTATCTTGTTGTATTGATAAGCTATTGATCAAGAAAGTGAGGGTTGTGCCCTCATGATCAAAATTAAGAGATACACCTATGACTAGTGTGTGAATTGTAATAGATTGGGTCTTGGTGAAGACAAATATGGTTAGAAAGGTTTAGAGTGAGAGAACTCTTGTAAAACCTAAAAATAATGGATTATACCTCAAATGTCCAATAATTGGAACTTGGGAGGAAAGAAGTTGGCCAAAGTGAAGTTTTTCTTAGACAATCTAATCTCTTTAAATCCTATGCTTCCTTTATATTTACATTTATGCAATGATTACTATGTTTTAAACAATTTTATTACAATTTTCTTTTTCATCTCCTACTTGTTTAGCAAAACAGATAGCACACTGACACAGTAAACTATTCTATCCCTTGTTTCTATAATGGAACACAAAATTGTTAATTATTATCAAATTATTTTTTAATGCTAATTATTTATTAGTATTTAATTTTCCAATTCACCCCCTCTTATTCATATTACTTTATCACTTTATTTATTCCATAAAATGAAAATGAACTTAGATTTATCTAACACAAAGAATGTATCCCACTTAAGTGTTCATTTCTGGATAGAATCTTTCCTTCAAGTGTCTTTGAAAAATGGCTCTTCTTGCTAGCTATTTGACTAGGGGAGCAATTATTTCTTTTTGTTTAATCAAAACCTAATTTTGCTCCAAAGAAAATAGAGAAAGAGAAATATTCCAACGCTGACCGTTAGATTATTAAATCTTTAGAAGAAGCTAGCCTTTTGGACATAAAGGTTGTACTAATTGTTTTTTGAACTTTGACTTTCATAATTTTACTTTGTGTAATTGCTATGTATTCATCTGACCATTATGTGCCTGATTACACTTCTTGTCTTTTGCAGATTGCCATCTCAAGAAAGAAAACAATGCGAACCTTACCAAATTACATTTCCTGCTTAATGCATAAATGGCAACAATAACCTACCAAATCACCATCAAAATCTATAGAAATCCCCCAACAACACCATCTAAATCAACATCTAAGTAGAATTCACTAGAAACCACTTGCTCTGACCACTAATAAATTGAACAACAAATCAATGAGCCACCCAAATCACCATCAAAATCTATAGAAATCCCCCAACAACACCATCTAAATTAACATCTAACTAGAATTCACCAGAAACCACTTGCTCTGACCACTAATCAATTGAATAACAAATCAATGAGCCACTTGATTTTGATGTTAACAAATTATTTTTAAACCAAACCAAATTATATGCAAACATTGAGATTAGAGTTCATCATATGGAGAATTCTAGTTAAATTGTTCACTTGAGATAACACCATCATCCTCCATCATTCCTAGTGCCATTCTAATCAATCTTCCATAGAAAAAACAAAAAAAGACCGATGATTTGAGTGGAACACAAAATTGTTAATTATTATTAGATTATTTTTAAATGCTAATTATTTATTAGTATTTAATTTTCCAATTCATCCCCTCTTATTCATATTGCTTTATCACTTTAGTTATTCCATAAAAGGAAAACAAACTTGGATTTATGTAACACAAAGAACCTATCCACTCTAGTGTTCATTTTTAGATAGAACCTTTCTTTCAAGTGTCTTTGAAAAGTGGCTCTTCCTGCTAGCTATTTGACACAAGAGCAATTATTTCCTATAGTTTAGTTGAAGCCTAATTTTGTTGCAAAGAAAATAGAGAAACAGAAATATTCTAAAGTTGACTGTTAGATTATTAAATCTTTAGAAGAAGCTAGCCTTTTGGACATGAAGGCTGTACTAAGTGTTTTTTGAACTTTGACTTTCATAATTTTACTTTGTTTAATTGCTATGTATTCATCTAACCATTATGTACCTGATTACACTTGTCTTTTGTAGATTGCCATCTCAAGAAAGGAAACAATGCGAACCTTACCAAATTATATTTCTTGCTTAATGCATGAATGGCAACAATAACCTACCAAATCACCAACAAAATTTATAGAAATCCCCTAACAACACCATTTAAATCAACATCCAACCAGAATTCACCAGAAACCACTTGCTCTAACCACCAATTAATTGAACAACAAATCAATGAGCCACTTCATTTCGATGTTGACAAATAATTTTTAAACTAAACCAAATCATATGCAAACCACTGAGATTAGAGTTATCATAAGGAGAATTTTAGTTAGATTGTTCACTTGAGACAACACCATCATCCTTTATCATTCCCAACGCCATTCCAATCGATCTTATATAGAAAAAACAAAAAATGACCGATGATTTGAATGGAACACAAAATTGTTAATTATTATTAGATTATTTTTTAATGCTAATTATTTATTAGTATTTAATTTTTCAATTCACCCCCTTTTGTTTGTATTGCTTTATCACTTTAGTTATTCCATAAAAGGAAAATGAACTTAGATTTATCTAACACAAAGAACCCATCCCACTCTAGTGTTCATTTTTGGATAGAATCTTTCTTTCAAGTGTCTTTGAAAAGTGGCTCGTCCTGCTAGCCATTTGACTAGGGGGAGCAATTACTTCCTATAATTTGATTGAAGCCTAATTTTGCTTCTAAGAAAATAGAGAAAGAGAAACATTCTGAAGCTGACCTTCGATTATTAAATCTTTAGAAGAAGCTAGCCTTTTGGACATAAAGGTTGTACTAAGTGTTTTTTGAACTTTGACTTTCATAATTTTACTTTGTTTAATTGCTATGTATTCATTTGACCATTATGTGCCAGATTACACTTCTTGTCTTTTGCAGATTGCCATCTCAAGAAAGAAAACAATGCGAACCTTACCAAATTACATTTCTTGCTTAATGCGTGTATGGCAACAATAACGTACCAAATCACCATCAAAATCTATAGAAATCCCTCAACAACACCATCTAAATCAACTTCTAACCAGAATTCACCAAAAACCACTTGCTCTGACCACCAATCAATTGAACAACAAATCAATGAGCCACTTGATTTGGATGTTGACAAATAATTTTTAAACCAAACCAAATTATGTGCAAACCACTGAGATTAGAGTTCATCATAAGGAGAATTCTAATTAGATTGTTCACTTGAGACAACACCATCATCCTCCATCATTCCCAACGCCATTCCAATCGATCTTCCATTGAAAAAACAAAAAAAAGTTGATGATTTGAATGGAACATAAAACTATTAATTATTATCAAATTATTTTTTAATGCTAATTATTTATTAGTATTTAATTTTCCAATTCACCCCCTCTTATTCATATTGCTTTATCACTTTAGTTATTCCATAAAAGGAAAACAAACTTGGATTTATCTAACACAAAGAACACATCCCATTCTAGTGTTCATTTTTGGATAGAATCTTTCTTTCAAGTGTCTTTAAAAAGTGGCTCTTCCTACCAGCTATTTGACTAGGGGGAGCAATTATTTCCTGGAGTTTGGTCAGAGCTTAATTTTGCTCCAAAGAAAATAGAGAAAGAGAAATATTCTGAAGCTGACCCTTAGATTATTAAATCTTTAGAAGAAGCTAGCTTTTTAGACATGAAGGCTATACTAAGTGTTTTTTGAACTTTGACTTTCATAATTTTACTTTGTTTAATTGCATTGTATTCATCTGACCATTATGTGCCTGATTACACTTCTTGTCTTTTGCAGATTGCCATCTCAAGAAGGAAAATAATGCGAACCTTACCAAATTATATTTCTTGCTTAATGCATGGATGGCAACAATAACCTACCAAATCACCATCAAAATCTATAGAAATCCTCTAACAACACCATCTAAATTAACATCCAACTAGAATTCACCAGAAACCACTTGCTCTGACCACTAATCAATTGAACAACAAATTGATGAGCCACTTCATTTGGATGTTAACAAATAATTTTTAAACCAAACCAAATTATGTGCAAACCACTGAGATTAGAGTTCATCATAAAGAGAATTCTAGTTATATTGTTCACTTGAGACAACAACATCATCCTCCATCATTCCCAGTGCCATTCCAATCGATCTTCCATAAAAAAAAACAAAAAATGAATGATGATTTGATAGAAAAAATGAAAACAGCTACCATTAGAAGTCTTACTTCAAAACTAATGATAGATGATCATGTCTTAGTAAAAGAAGTGATGGGAGTTATCCTCTTTCAACTTCCTTCCTAAAAGAAATCATCTCAACCACCTTACCAAAACTAGTTAATGTGGAAAAAAACATGTTTCACTTTTCTACTTGAAAGATCACAATCATATGTGACTATTTACAAACATGTTAATTGCTTGCTACATTAGAAATTTATGCATATGTCATTCTACTTAATTTTTAGGTGTTCCATCTTGGTTAATTGTGGTATATGGCAGATATGGTGCTGGTGCTGATTGATAGAAGTTAAAGCTGAATATCATAGTTAAAAGATTTTCAACAGACCACTATATAAGTTGAATAATTTCCAAAGCATTTACTAACATTAATGCAAATTGGTTAAGCATATGATAAATTTCAATGTGCGACTATGAGTGGTAATATGGCAATTTAACTTAGCTTGTGTGCTACCATCTTAGCTAAAGGAGTCCATACTCCTAAATGAGTCCAAACTCATTAACTTTCATATGCTCTCCTTTTGTGTTCAATAAGCCCAAATTATGAGTCCAAACTCATAAATTCTCTTATGCAATAATTCTCAAATTGTTCTAATTAATTAATTAAAATAACTTTCTAGGTGTGGAACCATTCCTTACTTATGATATACGCTAGAGTTAATATAAATGTTCTTACAACATTCAAATATCAATATTAGAAATTTGCTACTAGCAATGATTGTTATCTCTATTAGAATCATTAAATCATTGATTAATTAAAAATTCTAATCATATTAGAACACTTAATTAATCATTTTAAATTTCAAAGATGTTCACTAATTCAACACTTGAATTCAAGACATTTCACATACTAACTTTTTTTGTCTTTGGATCAAAGAGATTCTATTGTGTGTGACCTACTAGGTTTCCATGTATGTTAGCAATGAATTTATTTACAAGCTTCTATAAGGTTAATTGAATTAAAACTCCTTTTAATTCAAACACAATTTTCCTAAATTGTTTAAATAAATTGAGGGCTCATGATTAACTTCTAGAAAAGTATTATGACCACCCAAATGGTAAGAATAGATTTGTGGAAATCAAAATCTTTCATAATAAGGTGTTAATATGTAATTCAATTCTTGCATCTCTTAATATTTAAATTGGACTTAGGGTATGGTTCAAGTGTTAACCCTAATTTGAACATCAAATTATAAGAGCATGTCTAATTATGTGCTATCTCATAATTGGTCATACATAAAACTCCTTTTATGTATGTATCAATACATACACCAATGATTTTCATCATAGCACAAGTGCCAAAACATCTTTTGAATATATTTCCTTGCTACTAAGGAGGATGAATTATTCCTTGATCAATTACTACCATAATGTATTTTGTGGTGCACCCCAACAATTATTCATATTTATTCTTTAAGAGTACAAGTTTGGAATAACATTAAAGTACACAATTCCATGCATAAGGTACTATGTTGATCTTAAGTCTATGGATAACTTACTCCACCCTTTACATGAGAAGTCTATTGACACATGATAATATTCCATATGGTTTCTTATTGCAGGTCAATCTAGTTATATGTTCCATAATATATAGCCATATGTCTCATCTAGTTATTAGTATACTTGTAGTGTATGAGATTATTGTATTCTTCTAAAAGAATGTGAGATGACATATGCTAATTTGCTTATGAATTATTTATATCTTGTTTTCTAAATAATTCAATAACCAAATATATTTAGAAATACAATTATATGTACAAATCATCTCATAATTACAATCCCAAATTTAATTAATTTATATGCAATTATATTTCATGAACTTTATGCAATATATGCATCAATTTATATATTAAAACTAAATTGATAAAGAGGCCAGAATGTCATATTTATTAAATATACTAAGATATATAATTTCTATGCCATTACAAATGATTGTTTCTAAGGTATCTATACTAACACTTAGTCCCCATAAAGGAATATGACTTCTTGACCCTGTCCCGAGAGAGCTTCTTAGCAAACACAAATATATCATAACTTGTGGAGTTGAGATGCAAATGTTGTCCTGGATGATACAAAGAACTTCCTTGAAGCTAGGAGGAGATTTGGTTATTCTTATCAAATGTTTGATAATCAATACTCTAAAGAGCTTTTACCAACCTATGCTTATCAAATGTTTGATGATTAATATACTAAAGAGCTTTAGCCAACCTATGCTGATAAAAAAAAATATAAAGCTCTCTACATGTTTGGTTTAGCATGTTGGAAGACTACTTGATTTCTATGGATCCAAATGACATAGAGGATTATGGCAATTGGAATTGTAAGGACTTTATGGATCTCTTGATAGTCTTTACCTCGTCCTAAACATTGTTTAATCTAAGAAGTAACATCCTGAGGCTTGAGAAGGTTCAATCTTACAAATAATTGAGAAGCATACCAAATAACTTGAGAAAAAGTGCATTAGAGGAAAAGGTGAGGGACAATCTCATTGTTAGTACCATAAAAAAGACATAAGGAGGGAATTGGAATGTGCCTTTGATTAAGCACAAATTTAGTTAGGATAATATGATTGAAAATTTCCTATAGGAAAATTTTAATTATGGATTGAACTTAAAGCTTCCATAGATCCTCCCAAGGGAAAATTGGAAGGTTTGGAGCAAGGGAATTATTGTTTAGACAATGGTAGCCTATTTTGCTTGACTAAGAGCCATTGGTTGACTCAAACTAAGCTAACTAGTCTAGGTCCCCATGTTAGAGAAGGGGATTTTTGGTATGGAATTTAAAGTCTTAGGCTAATAAATGCCTTACATATTGTTCGCCTTCCATTTATATATGGTATCAATTAGGTCTTTCACATTTTTGATATCTAGAGGGAAAGTTCTAAAGGATGGAAACTAGTATTTACTCCTTAAATTGAGACTAGAGCCATCTCCTACTTTCCAGTCCTATTTGTCTAGAATAAGATGAGATACAACTCTAATGTTTTTCCATCTCCAAGAAGAACTATTAAAGGAATTCATGATATTTTCTAGATTCCCTTTAACATTCTTCTGGGCCATTAATTAAGCAAAAAGGGAAGAAGGATTTTACACCACTCTCCACACCTGTATACAAAGCTTTATTAAATTTAGGGAGTCTTCTTAAGCCAATTCCACCGTAAGTCATTGGGCTATGTAAATATTCCAAGAAAACCAATGAACTTTATGCTATGACCCCTAACCTTGCCAAAAAAACATAGCAATAGTAGATTCCATTTGCTTGAGACATTTGTTAGAGAGTGAAGTTGTAGCCATGTGATAGGATGGAGTAACAAAGATTGGCATAAAGTTGATCTCCTAGACTAAGAGAGCATTCTAGTTTTCTACCTTGCCAATTTCTTGTTCAATTTTTGAACTAATAACTCACCTAAGACTTTTTTTGTCTTGATGCTTGTCAATGAAAATGCCTAAGTACTTCACCATATTATAGACTTTTTTGACACCCAAAATTCCATTTAAGAACTTTCTAAATGATCTAAGGGTATTTGGACTAAATTTGACTATAGATTTGTTTTTATATATCTTTAAATCATACTAGTCTACAAATTAATTAAGAAGAGACATGACTTGTTGACAACTAGAGTTATTTGTTTTGAAGAGTAGCAATAAATCATTTGCATAAAGTAGATGATTCATAGAAGGTGTAATTCTAGAAGGTTTGACACCTTTGATGACTCCATCTTGATTATGTATGGTGACGAAGATAACCTTGCCTAAGCCCAGATTGAAGAAGATCTTGTTCTAATGGTTCACCATTAATAAGCACCCTATGGGTCACAATGTTAATGCATTGCATTGACACTTGAATCCAAATTTGAGGAAACTCCTTAGTTATCAAAAGTTAATGAATAAAGTCCTAGGAAATGGAATCATATGATTTGAAGAATTGAATCTTCAGAGTAGCCCAAAATTGAGTCTTGCTTTTGCATTTATTGATATAGTGTGTGATCTCAGAATCAATTAGACATTGTTAGTGATCAATCTTTCTTTTATGAAAGTATTTTGAAAAGGAGTGAGAACTTCTTTAATAATTCCTTGAAGCCTCCTAACCAGCATTTATGATATAATCTTATATAAAATATTGCAAGGCTTATCGGCCTATAGTCAACAAAATTCTTTTGTTGCTCTCATTAGGGAATGAAAGTAATGAGAGTTTCATTCAAAAATCTTAGTACGCACATGATTACCCAAAACTTGACAATATTTTTGAAAAAATCTATAGGTGAACCCATTTGGACAAGGCATAGAATTTGCTTAGCATCTTTCATAGCCTCTAGATTTCCTTGGCATTAAAATTTTTTGTCAGCTTTATTTAAAGACATCACAAAGTTTGAGAATAGGGAGTTGATTTATATCCTCAATCCAGGTTGTTAAAATTCTTTGTCTTAGAGAAAATTGATTTTTAAAATGCTAAGCAACTTCATTTTTGATAAGTTTTACATCTCATATTTTATTACCTTGAGAATCCAAAATATGCAAGATGTAAGTTTCATTTCTTTTATGGTTAACCACAGTATGAAAGTATTTGGTATTAAGATCACCATGGATTAGCCACATTTGTGTAACCTTCCAGATGTAGGCAATTTCTTGGTATGACAAAAAGAATTGCATTTGCAATCTTGTACACTTTCATACATCTCATCAGTTGCTAAGCCTTGCTGTTGAATTAATTGAAGGTTCCTATCAAGTTAATTGATTTGATTTTTTGCCCTTCCAAATTTCTCTTTGTCCCAAGTTCTTAGTTTTAATCTAGTATGTCTTATCTTTTGATTAACTTGCAAGCCAAAGAACCTGGGAATTGATTATTCTAAGCAACTTGGTAGCCTAATGGAATTGAGGATCCAAGGTCTAAAATGCTTGGAATGTAAAATTATAAGGTTTGAATATTTTCTTTTGTCTAGTGTACATTATTATTGGAGCATGATCATAGGCTACAACGAAAAGGCTTTACACCTTAGAGTAAGGAAAAACATCCATCCACTTTTCATTACAAATTTTTGTCCAATCTTTCACTAACACAAGCTACTCACTCCTATTGTTTGACCATGTGAATAAGTTACCTATTGGTTTATGAGGAGGATTATGTTGCTAAAAACCAGGTGGGTGAGCTAGTCTATTTAGCACATTAGATGAACTTGCTCCTTGATGCTCCAAGAAAAGTTTGGATGTTACTTCCACCCTAGATTGTAGGTATTTGAATATGGGTTGTTGTTCCAGTTGAAGTTGCCAACATAATTTACTGATGCTGGATTAGATGGGCAGCTCTCAAATGAATGTTGCTCACCATAATAAACATAAGAAACTTTAGCTGCATTTCCCATTTGTGCTCCTGTAGCTAGACTTATTGACTTTAAAATGTTGGACAGTGAGGAAATTTGAGCTATTAAAGTTGTTACTACATCCACTTCATAAACACCAGCAACTTTTCTTCTAGTATTCAATCTTTCCATTGGCCATTGATAATTGTTGTTAGCCATCCTCTCCAAAATCTCATAAGCTTCATTGTAAGATTTTGCCAGCAGAGCACCATTTATAGAAGCATCCACTATGGTTCTAGTTTGAGCATTGAGACCATTATAGAATGTCTCCATTTGAATCCAATGAGGGATCCCATAATGTGGGCACCTCCTTAGCAACTCCTTGAAATGTTCCCATGCTTCATACAATGACTCCCCCCTAAATTGTTAGAAAGAAGTAATATTATTTCAAAGCTTAGCATTCTTTGTTGAAAGGAAATACTTCATCAAAAATTTCTTAGCTACATCATTCCAATTGAATTAGGAGGTAGTGAATTCAACCAAGCTCTTGCTCTATCTTTCGAAGAGTAGGGGAATAACTTCAATCTAAGAGCTTTTTTAGTGACTCCCTGCATCTTGAATGAGTCACAAACTTCCATGAATAATCAAAGATGAAGATAAGGATCTTCTATTGGCATCCCACTAAATTGCCCCACTGTCTGGAGCATTTGGAGCATTACAGGCTTCAATTCAAACTGCTGTGCTTGAATTTATGGTTGAACAATGCTGGGATTCAATCCACAAAGCAGAGGGATAGCATATTCACTGATAGCTCTATCTCTGTCATTAATTATTCTATCATTTTCTTCCTCAGCCATTGTTTCAACTTTTGCTAAACCTTGTTCTCTTCTTCTTCTTTTGAGTGTACATTCAATTTCAGGATCCAAAGGAATTAGTTCAAGTTCTTGATGTCCACTCATGCACTAATTAAGATGATAAGCAAAACACTTATAGCAAGTGAAAATAACAGAAATTATAAACAGAACAAAGGACTCTTAGACAAAGTTACACAAATATTCAATCCCCGACAATGGCGCCAAAAACTTGTACGTGAGTTTTATCACTCAATATACGCAAGTGCATGCAGTCAAATGAGTAGTATAGAGTGAGTGAGTATTGTCTCCATAGGGATTGTATTTCTCACAACTTAAATGTAAAAATCCAATCAAGCAATAATAATTTCTTGAGATAATTAAGATGATTAAAAGAACAAAATGACACTGCTGAACTACACTAATGAATACTGCAAGAAAAGAGGCACTGAATTTCCTAGAAAAGTGGATTAATGTGTGAATTAGCTAGTTGAGATTGATGAATCCCTTTAACATGCA
>JANHAO010002308.1:0-29549 GCA_026873985.1 Saraca asoca
CCCTTCTTCTAACAATGCAATCCTATTTATAGAGGAAGGAGGAGTTACATGCATTAATTACAAGCTACAGTTGTGTTACATCAAGGCATAAATGAGAATGACAGTAAAAAGATTACAATTCGGCTACTGCAGAATGTAGGCTACGGGGTGGGCCCCCTGGTTGGCTGTAGACTTGCGTCTGTCTGTATCCGTCGCTTGGCGCTGTTTTGCCATGCGAGGTGCGCGGCATCCGGAGCAGGGACTCCTGGCTCGAGGTCGTTATGGGAATCGCTATTGCGAGTGCAGTGCTGCTGTAGCAAGGTAACGGGCTTGAGCAAGATGGTCGATTGCTTGACGGGTCGGCCTCGGGGTTATCCTGCTATCTCACAGTGAGCGAGATGGGATTTGCCTTGCGAGATAATCTCGGGACGTCTTCGTTGTATCATTTTCCGACGAAAGGTGAAGCGAAGCTTGCTAGGCGCCTTTGGCGAGACGAGGGGCCTGGCCTTTGTCGTGCTCGAGGTTCACTCTCTTGAAGCTATTTTTTACCTACAACAAATATCAAGATATATACATACTTGAGTATACAACAGGCTACCAACAAGGGAAGTATATAAGACTTACTTTATATATTTAATCTTTACATTATTTTGAGAACATTGGGCTTTAAAAAGAAATCTCACTCCTCTGGAAGGGTGCAGTACTTTGAGAGCACACAAAACATATTGAACCTTTCGAATACTTTTTCAACATACAATCTTTGAGATTAGCCAAGAAAACCCCGAGATCTGTTATAGTGGATCCATGTGCCCAGCACAAAATAGACATCACTAAAATCCTTCATAACATTGTTTTCAAAGACAATATTGTCAACATAATATTAAAAATATAAATTTACCCACATCTAACTTAAAATGGATATATAGATCTACATCATTTTTCTGGAACATAAGAGAAGCAATAATCTCTACAACCTTGAGATTTCATTGTTTAGACATTTGATTTAAATCATATTTATGAATTCTTTCAATTTATACACTAATTGTTCATTACACTTCTTTTGGAAATCATCTAGTTGGTTCACAAAAATAATTTTTAGCTAATCACTATTTAAGAAAGCCGTTATGCATCTGGTGAAGCTCCAGGTCAAAATGAGCTACTAACATCATAACAACTCTGAACAAGTCTTTAATTAAAATATATAAGAAAATTTTTTATAATCAATGCCTTTTCTCTAAATATGACCCTTTGTCACCAATATGATCTTATACCTCTCAATCACCCTTTGAGTATTCCTATTGGTCTTAAGACCTTTTTGTATCTAATAGGCTTGCAACTAATAGGTAATATTATATGATCTCACCCATCATTATGGATCATTAAAGTAATCCATTATTTACAACCCTTCATCAATTCAAAGGAATTAGGACTTGAAATGACTTTGTGAAAAACTGGTGAGACCATTACCATCATTGATTTCAAATTCATGCTCTTACAAGTATATCATATAGTCATTAATAATTTTTTATCTGTAAGATAAGACTTAATTCTTTTCTACTACCAGTGAAGCATTAAGCTCTTCCAATTTTCACTATTAATTTTACTATATGTTATGCTAAATCATCTTATGGATCTTTTGAATCAATTCGATTTATTTCCACTAATAGCGGTGCTAGTGGACTAACAAATTGTACTTTTTAAAGGATATAGCAAATTGTACTTCTCCAAGAGATATGTTGCATGGTCTTTCACTCCCACTATCAGACTAGCCCTCAAAATAAACAGAATAAGGTGCTTTTATTACCTTGGTGGTATGGATCAAACAATTAAATTTGTAATTTTTGTAATCGTTGTAACATCTAATAAAGTGTCCATCAATGGCCTTTGGATCAAGTTACTTAATGAATGGATCATATGGCTTGCTTCACTTCAACCTTGCAACCCCAAAGATAGAAATGCCTAAGATTATGCTTTTCCTATACAACAAATCATACAGGGTTTTAAGTATAAACTTATTATGGACTTGATTTAGAATATGCACCATAATCTTTAAAGCATTGCCTTATACAAAGTCTAGTGAAATTGAATGCACCAACATGCATCCGATCATGTCCATGAGTGTGTAATTCTACCTTCCTATGATCTAAGCCTGTTCAAGCGTTTCAGGCATAAGGTTGTTAGCCTCAAAATTCATAATTTTGGACATATCACATAAAAGAATCAGAATTTTTATCAATTTATTATATCTCCATAGCACTTACCACTTTTATCAAAACTAATGCACTTGATTTTTTTTTATCATTTTTTGAGTTCAATCTCAACTTTAAACTCCCAAAAGAATTTAAGGATTCAAACTTTTTAGTAGATATTTCCACTTAACAAAAATTGATCAATCATCGATGAATGCCAAATATTAGTATCTACCTATAGCACTTGGCATAATAAATCCATTTACATTATTGTGAATTAACTCTAATACATCCAACATTTTGGCCTTTTTCCTTTTTCTAACTCTAGCACGAAGTATTTCCCTTGATACAGTCAATACACACATAAAAAAATAGATAAATCTAGATCATGAAGAATCTCTTATTTCATCAATCACTCAATCCTTCTGTGGAGATATCACCTAAACATCTATCTCATATCATTGAGGATCTTACATTAATTCTAACCCTTTTATATCCAACTACAATATTTATTTAACTAACTAACTCTCTAATTTCCAAACGATAACTTTTCCTACATACTCATCTTGCACTTCTCCTCCATTTCCAGTTTGACTATTGACTTTCTATCACTCAACTTCTTCTTTTTCCTTAATGCTTATAATGAATTTGTAATACAAATGATTGCACCTTTGTCTAACCACCAAGTGTTTAATAGAACGTCTCATTAGAGCTAGTGAAAGATCTTGATTGATTGTGATATGCCCTCAAATAAGCTTTCTTGCTTTTCAAAATTAAGTTCGCTTTGGGTGTAATTGATTTCCATGCTCAGCACTTGATACATGTACAACAAAGTGACCACAGAAACCTTTCAATTCTTCATATCATTTTTCGCTTTATTAATTATAGAGGTTATTTTACTAAAAGTCTACTCACCCTTTTAGTGTGATATAATATCTTAAAAATATTAATTTGAACTAAAGGGACTCTAAAATATACTAAGTCAAAATGACTATTATCCAAGTCTACTTTTATGCCCTTTAGGTGATTGTAACAGCATACCGACTCCACGTTATGCTCACTAATTCCACTAATACCATTACTAACAGTTTTATCCTGTTACAAGCGGTAATATCATTTTTAGTCTTATCAAACTTTATGAACTTATCAACTACAAAGTCTATAAATGCTTTAGCATTTAGAGAGTCAATAATGTTTTCCTTATGGTCTTATCACTAGTATATATCACAACCATCAATTGCACTCTGAATGTATCCACTTTCAAGAAAATCCCTTATGTAGTAGTAAAATCAATGTCCATCTTTAGCTTTCCCTCTCTCGATACCAAATATGAAATTTGGTGATTGCCAGATATGATATCAGCAATCCAAACTAAATATCTTCTATTTAGCCCAGTTCTCATAATTGGTCTCATTTACCGTTTTTACAGTAGTCAATTGTATAGGTAACAAAAGATTGAGAAAATAAAAAACTTGTGAAATTCATCATAAATTTTTTAAAATTGCATGTTCAACATAATCATGCTATAATATTTTATCAATAACTATGCAATTCCAAGTAATATTACATTATGAAACCCAACACTGATAGAGCATGTAAGGCTTTATAATATAACACAAATATTGAGTACTATATTCCTAAAATCTAACACTAATAGGGTATTTAAAATTTTAAGAATATGACAAGTAATCCTAGCACTTACATTATCACTAACAAACTATGTTAATAATATTACACAAATAGGGCATATATATTACCAACATAGCACCCTCTTGGATATAATTTCAAAATTTTATTTAAGCAAAACTTTATGTAACTGGTCATACGATAAATGAATACACAATTATACAAAATTTCATGATATAATATGAATAAAATTAATTCTTACATAATTTCACAAATTACATACAACAATTTAGAATATATTTAAATGTGCAAAAAACATCAAATCAGTCCACAAAAATTAGATATAGTTGCATATCATGTAAGAATTAGTAGTAAAATTTTCATATCCAAATAACAAGAGTAACATAATTTCTACATATCTTTAATTTTATGCATATAATCATACAAAATTCAAATAATGACTAAACGATATCCAAAAATTCTAGAAAAATTATAACTAGCAATGCTATATGTAGAAATCATATGGTAAAGTTTTTAGACTCAAATAACATCAAATAATTATTTAAATAAATTAAAAAATATATAAATAAAATATTTTTATTTTAAAAAAATCTGAGAAAAATTATCAAAAATTCCAACTCAGAGAGTGGAGTAAAGCAACGTTCAAACCATCGTCATTGGCTACCGGAATGAGAAATGGTAGCACATGGGTTTGTAAAACCCGAACTTAACTTGGTTCTCGTTTTTGTTATTCCAGTCACAACTTTTGTATGGATTTAATTGTCCAAATTATTCTAAATTTAACCCCTCTATCAATTTCAAAAAATTATGAAAAATTTGTGCAATTTCATTCAAAAAATTGAACTTTGGTTGCTTGAAAATTTTTTCTTAAAAATTATTGCAATTTTAGTGCAATATTGCTAAAATTGATTGAGGTTTTTGTTTGTCTTATCATTCCAATATAGAATCATAAATCAATTTGAAAGAATGCCTAAGAATTTGGTCGAATTTTGACAAAACACATTAAACCTAAAAAACGGCTATAGAGTTTTGAATTTTCAATTAAAACATGATTCCCCAGTATATTATTTAAATTGATTTGTGCATTTTGTACATTATATCCTTTTAAGATGAAACCATAAATCAATTTGAGAAATTTTGCATTAAATTGTTCTAATTTATAAAAATCAATTTTCTAGAAAACTTTGATTTGTCCAATTCATTATTCCATTTTAATATTCATAAAGTTCATAATCAATTTTTGTAGTTAAACAATATAGAAAAGGCAGAAAAAATTTTAATGTTTAACCCATAATTTTTCTCTTTATATATTATGGATTTTCAACAATTTAATCATATACAATCAATAAATAAAATTTGCACAAATTTGAACTTTACAATATGAAAAAAAATTGGATCTGATACCAATTGTTAAATTGGTAGAAACTATTAGCCAATAACCAGTTCTATATATCATGCTACAAAGTATCTAAATTTGTATAAAATAATAAATTAATTCATTAACTATACATATTTGATATTTTAATGTAAATCCATTAAAGCGAATCCTCATAGCAGATGTACTTCTCACATGCTCTAACAGAAAAAAGAAGAAAAAAACTATATTGTATTCTCAATGAGGTAACTACAACTCTATCTAGAGTGTAAGTAAAGACTTGTCTTACTGTAACCCTATTATACTAACCAATTTATCATCATTGGCCTCATTACAAGGCTCACACTACTAAAATTTATTATTTATTTAAATGTCAATTTAAGTCTAACAATCTAATCACATATTCATTAAATCATTTTATTTAATTCACATAACAGTCAATTAATATAAGTCAATATATAATTAAACTGTAGGAATTCAATTTAAGAAATCTCAACAAATATTTTTTTTCTTTTCTTTTTCAAAGTAAAAAAAGGAAAAAAAAAAAAAGAGAAAGGAATCTAAGTGTTCATATCAATTAGTGATAAGCTAAAGTTAGTTTTGCTTGATTTTGCATCTCAAGATTATGCTCACAATATATATATATATATATATATATATATATATATATATTGTGGGGTCACCCCTTTGTTACATCTTAAGCCCTTACAAGTTACAAGCTTCCCTTAACCATGAAAAATCAAAAGAATATTTTAGTTTTACTGCAGGACACTTGAAAAGGGGGGAAAATGGAAAGAGACATTCTAAAGTAACAGCAAGGGGTAAGGGGTAATGAATCAATCGGATAGAAATACTTATATACTTTAAATATAACATATGTTTTTATTTTTATTTAATTAAAAATATCAATTATTAATTTTATTGTCATTCATTTTGTGGAATCCAAATATATAAAAATTATATTTTATAATTTTCAATACTAAATAGATTTAATAATTTCTAACTTCGAAGGGAATTTAAAATTCTAAGAACATAAAGAATTTAAAATTCTAATAACATAACATTTAACATTACATTCACATTATTACTAACAAATCATATTAATAATACTATATCAAAGGATATGTAATATTATTGATATAGTAACCTCCTGAATATCACACAAAATTAATTTATTTTAACAACATTTTATATAACTAGTCCTACGAAAGACGGGAACACAATTACACAAAATTTAATAGCTTAATATGAGTTATAAACAATTCCTACAATAATATTCTCTACTGATTAAAATTAATCAATATCCTAATATTATCAAATAATTCTATAAAAATTACAAACCATAGCTAAAATTGTAAGAATCATATGGTAAATTTTTTGTGCCAAAACAATATCATTTAATTATTCAAAAAATTAGTACAAAAATTAATTAAATTTTTTATTTAAAGAAATTGAAAAAATATCCTAAAATATTTTCTCATAGAATGGAGGTCAATGGTGGAAAAACCACAGCAAAAAAACTATCAGAAAGGTTGCGTGCGATCCACACACACCTTGCATTTGCATGGGTCACGCATAAATAAGATTATTTTTAACCTCTCATCGGATTTGCAACGTAAGTCATCTGATCCAATTATATTTTTAAACTATTTTTCACATGTAATTTTGATTAGGTTCTCTTCCTCTCTTAATTTCCTACTCAACCCAATGAAATTATGATTCAAAAAACTAAAGTTTTCATTAACAAAAATAACTGAAAAAAAATTAGTAATTAAAACCACAATATAACTCCAATTTTAAAATACTTTGAAAAACTAAAGTTTTTCACTAACAAAAATCATCAAAAAAAATTTAATAATGAAACCACAATATATAACTCCAATTTTAAAAAAATTTTGAAAAATTGAAGTTTTTCGTTAACAAAAATAATTAAAAAAATTTAGTAATAAAACCATAATATAACTTCAATTTCTTTTTTTAAACAAGATTTATAATCTAAAAAATTGGTTATTGCTCACGGTGACATTTCAAGGAAAAAATGTTCACTTTTCTAAAACTATCAAAATCCAAAAATTTATTAACATATTGGATTATAGCCATGGCTATATGTATTAACTCATTCTGATTGATTTCAAAATTAAGGATCACCAATTCTAGAATTTACTTTATACCGAAAATAATCATAAAATAAATTTTAAGACACGAAATTTTTTACATAGTTATACTCAAATTTAGTATAATTAATCACAATAAAATTCATACATAATATCAAGTATCTAATATTAAAAGTTATGAAATAAATTAAATGATTCATAGCATATCTAATCATTAAAATAATTTATTGTATATTATATTATTCAAATAAAAATTACATTATAAAATTCACATTTAATAATCATAATCATATAATTAGTCAGGCTCTAATATCATTTGCTAAAATAGATTTAATAATTTTTAACTTTAGCCTTTCAATCATGTGATTATAATGATAAAATGTAGAATTGATTTATGAAGAATTAGAATTATTTAAACTTCTTACTTGATCCATTGATCCATCGATCTTTTCTTCTTCATATAATCAGTCCTCTTGATGGCTCTAATCTTTGATGGGTACATTTTAAGATAGCAATATGATGAAAAAAATATTATATGACCATATGAGACATAGAAATAGGGATCCAGTAATAAATAATAATAAAAATAGATTTGAATATTACTAATCATAGTAATTTAACTCAATATTTATAAAGAGATTATAGTACTAAATTGATATTATTATATTAGTACTTCAAATTATCTTGATATTAACTCATTATAATTTATAAATTATAAAATTTAAAATAAGATAATTCTATCGTTCAAGATACTAAGAATTATAATTAATGAATGTGCAGTTTATATTTCTCAATTTATCTCAATATAAGATTATCATGATACGTGTAGAAGAGTGAAAGCCATATGTACTTACATGCATGAAACAAGTACACCAACTTGCAAACGGACTCGCCACCCCCTCAACGCAGCACCGCTTCCCACCGCTTAATTTCCATAATTAATTTGCCAGTTTGCCACCTTATCTGTTCTTCCTTCATTGAAGCGGTTTCTTCTCAAATCTCAACTCCACTCCATCGTATTTGATCTTTTCAAGCAAGAGATGTTTCTGTACACAGCGATTTCAGTAGTGGTGTGCTTGTATGTGTTTCCGCTGATATTGAAATCTCCATGGATTGCCCCAAGATTGCAGTTTTCCGCTTCTTACAGAAAAAATGATCATCTCAGTCAGTGATTCTAGACATACAAAAAAACAGAGATTAAGTTGAGGAATCTTCCTCGGAAACATGTATCGTTATGCATCTGTAAAATCAGTTTATTTTTGCATGGCTCTAAGAAAATATGATGGTCTTATATATAATATTTGGACTTGGAGTCCTCAAATATTTACAAATCTTATTCTTTATTACATATATAAAAATAAATAAATAAATTTCAGATTAGCAGAAAATTAAAAATAGAGTAATAGGTATCCTGCTGATGTGGAAATGAGCCTGATGAAAACCGTGTTTGGTGAAATGGATTTGATGTGATAGAGAAAGTCATAAGACGCCCAGATTAGTTTGTGAAGAATTAACAGTCCTAAGAAAATGGCGGGACCAACTGTACAATACCAGGAAAATAAAAGTATCGAAAAAAATAAGATAAAAAATAGTTGTCCCAAATCTCACAGCTCAACACACAAACCAAATTTAGTATCCTTCTCTCTATGTTTCCAAGTCCATCTCCATGTCTCTCTGGTTTTAGAAAATCTCGTTTTTGCTTCCTCTCTCTCTAGAACTCTGTTTTTGTCTTCCCATGGAGATTGGGCTAAAGCCTTAGTAAATGTTGTTAATCTGAATTTCTGTAATAAATTAAAAAAAAAAATCGTCCATGGGAAGCTGCATTTCGAGGCCGGGCAAAACATTCCCTCGCAGAAGGTCCAAGGACGTCGTCAAACCCACAACGCCCAAAAGCGGCCGGGAACACGATCCGGCGCTGCGAAAATCCCTCGCCGTCCGCCAGATAAACGTCGTCGCTAGCCCGACTCCCGGCAACATCTTCGACAAATATCAGTTCGGGAAGGAGTTAGGACGCGGCGAATTCGGCGTAACGCACCGATGCGTGGAGATTTCGACTGGGAAGGCATACGCTTGCAAGAAGATAGCGAAGACGAAGCTGAGGACCGACATTGATGTTCAGGATGTGAGGAGAGAGGTTCAGATCATGCGGCATTTGCCGAAACATCCTAACATTGTGAGTTTCAAAGAGGCCTACGAGGACAGAGACGCTGTGTACCTCGTCATGGAGCTTTGTGAGGGTGGCGAGCTCTTTGATAGAATCGTCGCTAAAGGCCATTATACTGAACGTGCTGCCGCTAATGTTACCAAGACCATTCTTGATGTTTGCAGGGTAAAAAACTTTGTTGCATGCACATATAAACCAGAAAATATTTCATGGAATTAATTGATGTGATGATGATGTGATCATGCAAAGCCCATGATGAAAGTATCCGGTGCAAGCTTGTTTGTGTTGGAATTCTTAGGCCTCTCTGAATATAATAAAACTGAAAACTATGATCTTTGGTTATTTTTTCTCTGATTTGTGTATATATAAACAAAATTGTTATTCATCTTGCAGGTATGCCATGAACACGGGGTAATACACAGGGACTTAAAGCCTGAAAACTTCTTATTTGCAGATGGAAGCGAGATATCTCAATTAAAGACTATTGATTTTGGTCTTTCCACCTTCTACAAATCTGGTACATTTCCTTTATTTATTTACTCATTGCCCAATATAAGGCATTTTCCTTGAGAACATCATGAATAAAAACAAACCTTAATCTTAAATTTGCAATATGGTGACAGGCCAGAGATTCAGTGAAATTGTTGGAAGTCCCTATTACATGGCTCCTGAGGTCTTGAGACGTAATTATGGACCAGAAATTGATGTGTGGAGCGCCGGAGTAATACTCTATATTTTACTTTGTGGAGTTCCACCATTTTGGGCCGGTGGGTTCCATTATAATCTCTGTGTACAAGGGATGTAAATATTTTTCATAGTTTTTCTGCAGAATTCCTTCTAATAATGTAATTATGACTAGTACAGAAACTGAAGAAGGAATTGCACAGGCTATTATCCGAGGTAACATAGATTTTCATAGAGATCCTTGGCCTAAGGTTTCAGAGGAAGCAAAAGATCTTGTCAGAAGTATGCTTGATCCAAATCCATACAGCCGATTAACAGTTCAAGAAGTTCTTGGTATGTTTTCTGGATTCTAGTAACTAAAAAATGGCCTACAACCAAACACAGATTTAAACTCACGTCTATGTCTGGTTATGAGTCAGTGAACAAACTGTTTGTAAAATCAACTTTTCTAAAGAAAGTAAAACGAAGTGAAAATTGCAGACTAAGTTTACTTTCCCACGATGGCATTTTTTATTTTTAATAGACTTATATGTAGAGGACATGGTTGAAAAGATGCACTGATATCTGCTCATAAAATTATGAAATAACTGAAATCTAGTGTCATGAATTAATTTATTTTCTTGTTTGTGAAGAACATCCTTGGATACGAAACAAGGATCATGGTCATAATGTCTATCTTGGAGACCATGTGAGAATGAGGATCAAGCAATTCTCTTTGATGAACAGGTTCAAGAAGAAGGTTCTTAGGGTCAGTTTCAGAACACCCTTTATAATCATGAAACTCATGGTTGCTACCTTCAAAATGGCCTAAACTGCTACTCTATTTTTCCCTTCAGGTGGTGGCAGATAACCTGTCAGATGAGCAATTAGATGGGATCAAGGAAATGTTCCATATGATGGACAAAGACAAGAATGGACACTTGTCATTTGAAGAGCTCAGAGATGGCCTCTCTATGATTGGACACACTCTTCCTGATCCTGATGTTCAGATGCTATTGGATGCAGTAAGTTCTTCAAAGGAATTACCTTTATCCATTCTTGAACTTAATTTTCATAAAATTAATTCATTTGTTAACTATTAAAATTTCTGCTTACCATTTTTCAGGACGTTAAACATTATAAAATTGGTAAATGACTTGATTTATTGGATTAGAATAACAATACATGTTATAATTACAGTTTGCAAGAATTTTCTTTAATTTTTTTTTTAAAATGTCAGACTTTGATTAATTTATATTTTGATGAAAAGATTGTTCTAACTTTCTGTGCATTGTGAGTTGTGATAATAATGTCAGAACAATAAACTGTCTTTTTTTATAATGTCAAAAGGCAGATGATGATGGAAACGGGACACTAAATTATGAAGAATTTATCACAATGAGTGTGCACATGAAGAAGATAGGCAGTGATGAGCTTCTCTCACAAGCATTCCGTTACTTCGACAAGAATCAGAGTGGATATGTTGAGTTCGAGGAGTTGAGAGAGGCCTTGTTGGAAGATTACTCCGGACTAAGCAGTGACCAGGTCATCAAAGACATCATATTTGATGTCGACTTGGATAAGGTTAGAAAAAACATCAACCTTTTAACTATGATTTAGTAAAAACTTAGCTTCTTTAAATACTTGAATTTATTTATTTTTTATTTGTTAAAGGACGGTCGAATCAGTTTCGAGGAGTTTAAGGCAATGATGAACAGGGGAGCAGATTGGAAAATGGCTTCTCGCCAGTATTCTAGAGCAATGCTAAATGCATTGAGCTTCAAGATGTTCAGAGATAAATCTGTTCATGTGTAATTATTTTATGTAAAAGTCATATGGAGGCAATCTCAGTTTCTACCTCTTGTAAAAATCATGATGGCAAATATAGAAGATTATACGATACACTCAAGTGACATGATGTAATAGTTCGAGCTTTGAGTGAAGTTGGCTATTTCACTCGGGACAAAATGGGGAAAAAAAAGACCTTTTTCGTGGGCAGAGAGTAAGAGTTCTGGTATTACCATGGTCATTGTTAGCTTCATTCTTTTATTAATAAAGGGATTTTGCAAATTCAATGGATGATTGATTATTAGTGAAAGGTTTAGTGGCTTGAGGCAGATGTAAACACAAAAGAATGCCCTTTACCTGTAATTATGTCTACATTAGAAATAAAATATCATATTTAACATGATTTTAAATAATTCAATATTTGAACTACTAAATAACTCTTGGCTGTAGGTTTATTATTAAATTAAACAATTTTATGATTATTTTTACCATATATCATTTTGTTTTTACGACAACTATTTGTTTAATAAATCCAGATTCCATATTACCACTTGATGCACAAGATTCAAATAGTTGACCGCTGCTGTTCCTTCGGGGGTGATCATGTGCCCAGAATTAGAAGAAAGAAGCAACAGAATATATTTTTGTGTGGCTATGGATTATTATCAAAGTTAGACAGAAGTTAACAAATTTTAACTTACCAAACCGTTAATTCCCAGGTTCGCAAAGATGCTAGTATATCGGAGGTTATGTGACAGGAGCTACAAGCCACAATATATTACGTAGCCATGCCACCACCTCTGGACGCGGCAAATTAAGTAATCAGCAATATAATATAAGAGCAACGTCGCCTTAAATTCATTATTTGCATGTCAAATAAACCTTCATAGTTTCATAGGCAGACATCTCAAAGCAAGCCACAATCTTCAGAATGGAGCTATATATATATATATATATATATCTCTATCTCACAAGAAATACCGATAGCAAGTCTACTTTTCACGTAGTCTTTTATTCATCCTGATTGAGTTCAAGAGCAACCTTACCCCAAATACTTGACTACGGATGTCAATATCTTACAGAAACAGCAGATAGATTTTAATAAAAGAAATCAGGACCCAAACAAGCACGTTTGTGTTCACCTCCAGCATGTGTAATATATGATATTCAGTTACAAAAGCCTGTGGTACAAACCCCTTGCATAAATTTCGAGACAAGCACTATATACATGGAATTGGGATGTCGTCAATAGGAGTGTGGCAAAAGGATAACCTTTCCTTTTTTACTTACCCCCTTCACCCTGTTCACATATCAAACAGCCTCGAGAAAAGGAGCCAGTATGTGCTTAGACACGAGTCAACTCCATTTCAACTTCTACTGTGCTGGGCCAGATATGTGTTTTGAATAAAGAGCAGTGTTCATCGACGCTGTGTGTTGCACATCTGGCATGCAGTGGCAGATTTGGCATTGGCATAGGTACATTGCTCGCAGGACCAATAGTTATCGTCAGCCATTCTACTGGAACTGCTGCTTCGGGTACTTCCCTTTCCTCTACCACCTCTCCCCTTGCTACTCCCTGCAACATTTTTTGAGCTGGTCGCTTTGCTAGAAGCTGCTAAATTGCTATCAACATCAGATAATCCATTCTCTAATGCCCTGACCAGATTCTCAAAGTAGTTTCTAGTCACACTGCCAAAGCAGATAGACAAGAAAATCAAACAAGGCCCATGCCCTCAAATTTCAACATAAAACAACTTCAAAATGCACATTGAAAAAAGAGACCAAAATCCTTTATCTTGTACAACAAACTGAAAATGCATGCCGATACTATATTGCCAGACCGACTAAAAATTGAAGACCACTTGATATGAAACTTGGAATAAAAAAGTGGCCAAGATATAGATTTAGATGCCATAAACATACAGAATTAATTGAACAAACAAGTGCAGTACAAGAGAATATTTTTTACAACGATGGAATCAAGTCCAAATATGGTTGATTGGTTGTAGATGTTCCTAATTTAATATATAAAGACATGTTAAGAATGTAGCTTGTTTGCAGCAGCAGTAATCAGAAAGTAAGAACTACACCCCAAAAAAAAAAAAATTCATTGCAAAAACAATAAAAGAAGAAATCAAATGCTTTAATAAAATAGGTAGCCACATATACCTGGTCAATCCAGCTAGCTTTGTGCGGAAGTCATTGAAATCTTTAGATGGGCCATCAGCATTGAGGAACTGCTGTAATTCCTTTTCGGCACATTGATGAAGCCTCTCCAAACCAGATTCAGCCTCACCTGAAAAAGAAAGGCAAAAAGGTAATATTTCTGGGGGAACCATAACAAACAAAAGACAGTTCTAATGAAACATTAATAGGCATATTTGACCTTGTAAGTACTCAAAGAATTGCTTTTTTGCATGTTCATGCTCTGGTAAATAGTACCCATATGCATATGTCCACTTCAGCACTCGCCTACATTCAACAATCTGCAAACATAAACAGCAATTAATAAGCTCTTTATTTTAACCTGAAATGAACTTTAGGCAATTGTAAATGCAGTTATTGAGCCTGTCTACAGCAAGATTAAAACCCCAACCAAACATATGTAAAAAAGAAGCTTGTCAGATTAACAGTGTCATGAAATAGGACAAAAAATAGGAAAATTCAAGAGGGGCTAGATCTGCAAAGAACGGTCTACTCCCACAAAATCATACCTATCGAATATACCTTATTCATATTTAATCAGGCCAAAAATTTTACTATCTGGTACCTGAAAAATCTGTACAACATTCATTTACCTGTAGCCAGGCTTCAGTTATGAACTTGAGTTGCGACTCTGGTTGGCACTGTGTGTCACTTAGCTTCTCAATCTGGCAATAAATAAACAGCATTTAGAAATTAAGCAGCACTTATTGAGCTTAACATTAATTAGAAGTATGAAATGCTACAATTAATTACTGAAGAGAATTTTTCATTAGTTTTGCTTATAAATATTAAGTAGTTTGACATGGAAATGATAAAAAGAATTCTGCAAATGAAGCAAAAAGATATGAAGTGCGCATATATGATAAGGAGAGAGCTATAACTTTGCCTACTTATGACTTTGAAGACATTGAACATTATATCATATGGAGAGGGCTATGACTTTGCCTACTTATGACTTTGAAGATATTGAACACAAGCAAAAAGGAAGTCTGTTACATATAAAACAACTGGGTTCCAAGTTCAACTTTTATTTTCTACTAAGCAGATTTAATCCCAGTTTCTGTTGGATAATATAAAGATCATTTCTTTACTGGAAAAAATTTCAGAACACCATGTATTTATAACTTACATGCACAGTTTGCATCTGATGTAGATCTGCAAGAGCTTTTTGCCTTGACTGCCAGACAAGAATGCAAATGATGATATCATGTAAGGATTCTTGCATATAGTAAACTTTACAAAAAGAGAACGATGTACAATATTGAAACATAATAAAACATAACTCATCAATTCAGGCATTCAACAAGACGCTAACAACTGTTGGGGAACAATATACTCAAAAAAGAGCGGGTTGGCTTTGACATGATACAAACACTTAAAAAATCCAAAAACTATTCACATTTTAAGCAGATCAAAACAAACTTATTTGGTCCAGGCTTTTGTTATAAACTTAGAAAATATAGAGATATGTTAGTAGCAGGTATAGAAGTTAATCAATTGATTACTGACTAGTTAAACATAAATTGTCGGTGCACAAATGATATTTAGAAATTCAAAAGGAGTTTGAATTCCAAGGCCATATCATAATACCAAACAGACTCCACAGAGTAAAAGTTTGGATGGGTGTACATACAGATTGATTGCTGGCCCACCGCTCATAATAATGAGTGTATCTCTCCAAGGAGTTCTTTGCCATTTCTCGTCTTCGTTCAGCCTCATCATACTACAAGCAATATGAAAATATATATATATATATCATAAGTACATAACAGCACCAAAATAGATGTGAAGGACAATGGGAAGGTAGGCTACTTGTAGCCTAAACTCGAAATCAAAAGAGGAAAGTTCTGTTTATGTCCCCTACCACCCCCTCTTGTTTAGCTGCTTCATAACGATTGCAAGCATAAAACCCACCCGTCCTTTCACCATGGTCTGACCAGGCACCAAGGCACAGCCTGTACGCACAGAACAGATAAAAATCAGATAACATTTGTATAAGCTGAAACTGTCTATAAACCATGTAAGACATGGCAAAGGGGAAAACAAAGCAAGGGCATTATTCTTCCCAGAAGATGCGATAATCCACACAGTAATGAAATTCTAAAACAATGGCCATCCTCTTTAATCCAATTTATCATAATTGATTAGTTAACATGTTAGTTGACCATATATCTTTTTTTGGTGGGCAGTGGGGAAGTATGCAGATAAGTCAGTTTAAAGGAATACATACCAGCAAAATTCAAATTTACAAGGTGGAGTACATGTCATGTGCATGCATCCTTGGTTTTTTTCAATAGGTCTCTTGCATTTGGGGCATGGCTTTGAGTTGGCAAGTATCCTGCAAGTCATTAAATTGACAGTAAGCGCAAGCACTCAAGTCTCTAAAAATGCTACTGATGCCATAATATAAACCATACCAGTTCATGTTCTCAGACTCTGCACTGTTCTTCAAAATCCACTTTGATACAGTGCCACAGTCCACTGGACGATGAGCCTCCTCAGTGCACTATTGAACCAAGAAGCATCTTACCAGTAAGCAAACCAATTACCACACCAAAGAAAAAAAAAAATTGAAAATACCAAATAATAATTTGAAACAATGGCCACTTACATTCCAACAAAAGCTATATGAACAGAAGCAAGAAACATCATAATTTCCACTACCAGCATCAAAAGTAACAGCATATTCACAACCCGGTGCAGGACACCACTTGGTCTAGACAACAAAAAGAAATCAGAGAAAATAAGTTATTATTATAACAAAAGTATATAAAAAGGACAGTGACAATACTATTCCATCCAGCCATCCAAAATTCTAATGATCTGACAATGAAGCATCAATCACACAATTCAGGAAATCATATTCTTGTTTAGCCAAGTGCCATATAAACCTGACTCAAACTCAACTAAGCACAATGCAAAGAATTATAAAAATCTTATAAACAGAAACAAATGCAGCAAACAAAGTATCGCCTTCAGCTGGCAGTAGAAAGAAAAAATCATCAATCATCTCACTAGTCACTACCATTGTCAACGTAAGATTTCAATATTTACTACATACCTTCTTATTGTCTTCAATATAAGACCTAAGAAGGTAACGAGCGTATTTCTCCTTATCTTCATCAGATGCTAATAGATTAATCATATCTTGACCAACAGCAGCACCACATGTGGGATCCGGACACCTCAGCATCAAACATCCTGGACCATCACTAATGGAAGTGCCAATATATCCTAGCATTTAAAAACGGCAGAAGCAATCAGCGTAAAGACACTAAAATATACACCTGAAATCTACGCAATGACATATGTCCACAACATATTGATATGGTCAAATTCACCTGCTAAGGTATAGCTACCAGTCAAATTTATTTTCATTCAGAAAATGTCCAGACTGTTTCTCAGGCCACAAAAGAACAGAGAGATATGACAGAAGATTTACCTCCCCAGCACGAGACACAAAATGGATGACCACAAGCAGCAGATTCAATCCGCGCATGAGGATACATTTCAAAACAGATGCCGCAAGTAAGCTGACCACAGAAACAAACAGTAAATTACAGCTGGAGCCCAAACAGCAGAAGCCAAGATAGGTCAACTATATTATGGACCAAATTCAAAACCAACATATCCATGTCTCACCTCTCTAAAATTAGGAAACTGGACAACTGGCATCTCCAACAACCCAACTGCTTTTCTAACTCGATCTTCATCAGCAAACCATGCATCATGCACTTTACTGACACTCCTGCAAAACAAATGCTCCTTTAATGCATGAGTAAACAAGATACAGCCAAAACTTTACATGTGATACAATGCAGCAGTATGAATATAAAAGAACTTCGGTACCATCAGGATGATATGCAAAAATGAGATAAAATAACAACAGGTTAAGGCATTCAAAGTAATGATTTCACCAATTGTAATGACGAAGTAAGATGCTTGCAGCGACTCGTGATATAGAAAGAACTGTTGCTACTCTAGTGATATCATCGTCCTGTCTTTGCTTGATATCTGATTCCTTCAAGATAGTAAAATTTTGCTGAAACCCAAAAATGGATCCATAAGTTAGTAGGCTAAATGTGATTGAAGAGAAAAACGAGCAATAGGCAAAAGTAAAGGTCTAGAAAAATAACTTTAGCACCTCCAGCCTTGCAACATCTCGGAAAATAACCTGTATTACCCGTTTTATTTTATTTTTCTTTTACCGATCAACGAGAGCAGCGGGAAATAAAGGGGATAAATTTCATCGTTACAGTTTAAGCTAGT
The DNA here is from genome assembly GCA_026873985.1 of Saraca asoca. Taxonomy (NCBI): domain Eukaryota; kingdom Viridiplantae; phylum Streptophyta; class Magnoliopsida; order Fabales; family Fabaceae; genus Saraca; species Saraca asoca. The sequence goes on from JANHAO010002308.1 coordinate 18,394, forward strand.
CTAGTCTCCAGTTACCGAGTTGTTTCAAACACTTTAGCGCTATCAAGCTCAGTTGAGCATCGAGTCCATCCACCACTTAAACTATACATACAAGCCAAAAATTTAAACTTCTTCCATAAAGCAAAAACAACACTGCAGTCTAGCAAAATCCCCCAACATATAGGTCCAATTAGCGGGTTTTAAGAAACATTCCTAACTCAACATTACATTCAACAACAATCCATAAGCTCAAAAGCCAAATGAGAAAGAGAAGCAAACTAACCTCCGGGCGCCGGGACTCAATCCTGTCGGAATCATCAGCATCGTCGAAGTAATCATCAGCTACATCATCATAGTCGCTGTAGTAATCCATGGGAGCATCCTCGGTCTCACCGCTGTAAAAATCGTCATCAAGGGACTCGACATCGTTGGCGTCGTGCATATCATCTTCGGAGTCCATGGCACGAAGAACCCTAGAATATCCGTTATTCACAGAAATTCAGATACGATCGACGGATTACAGAGATTGTAAAGCGGTGGAAAAAAATTCAGATGATTTTGGATGATTTAGGGCTAAGATAATGGAAATCGGAGAGAAAGGAAAGCAAAATGAATTGCTTTTTGGGGTTCGATTTTCGTCGTCTCAACGGGGAAAGGTAGGAATTTGGAACCACTATTTTCTTATACATTTATATAATTGGGAGAGAGTGGAGTTTCTCTGCCCCTACGGGATGGATAAATAGTTGTGTACTGATTCACCGTCAGCTTTAAAAAAAAAAAAATTTTATTTCTGAAAATTATAAAATACTGATAAAATAATTTTTAATTAATAAAAATAGTCACAAAATTTTTTAATAATATTTTATTTAAATAATTTACAATTGTCATGTAAATTTAATTTATTATATATATAAAATGATAAATAAATATAAAAATTATACAATACACTACATACACAAATTTTATAATTATTTTTATAGTTTTCAATTTTACGATAAATAAAATTCATGCATGCAAAAATTACTCACAAATCAGTAGGTGAGAGACAAGGAGCAGCGAATCCGGCCTAATCAGTGAAGCAAATCCAACAGAGTTAAGGAGAAACGTTACCTTGATTGAAACCTCTTAATACAAGATTTTATTTCAAGATTTTTTTTATTTTTTAAATGATATTTGAATTTAAATTAAAATAAGATTTTATTTATTTATTATTTTTATTTTAGTTATATTATTATTATTATAAAATCTATTAAACTTATTAAGAATTTTGTTAAAATTTATTTTATTTAATATGAAATACATGATATATTAATAATTTTATTTTCATTAATTGTAATATTTATTTATCATAATATTATCAAAATCTATTTTTTAATTTAATTTCTTACATTTTTTAATATATTTCAGACAAGAAAATTCAATTGCAAAATGAACTTAAATCATTATTTTTTACATTATTTTAAATATTAAAATTTATTTACAAATAAATTAAAATAATTTCTTTTAAAATAAATTGAATTCTGGTGAAGTTCTCATTTCAAGCATAGCATAAAGGAAAATTTTGCAAATATTGTTCCTAACTTTTACGCCGACTTTTAACTGCACTAAATTTAGTTAGGCTAGTGATTATACCAAAATTTACTCGCAAAAGAAAAGCTAGTTCCATATTATTGAAATTATAATATTGGAGAACTTGTTCCACTGAAATTCTAATATTGTTGTAGTGAAATTTTAATAGTTTTTAATTTATATTTTATTTTTTATTTGTTACATGAGAGGTCATTAACTTTAAGAAAAGAATAAGGATCTTTCATGAGAAAGAAAGCCACTTAAGAAGTTTTTGTGAAAATTGAACATAAAATTTAAAGTAACGTTTGGTTTGCAAAATTATACATTATTGATAACATTCTTGATAATTTGATTGACAGTAAAATCCGATCAACAGCTGTAAGTTCAATGTTACCTCAAATTACAAGTTGAAGAAGTGAGTCAATGGAAAAGAAACAGAAGAGAAAGAGGAAGAATAGTAAACATCAGAAGCTTTTATTATGGTTTGACTAAAGTCAATCGGCCTCTACGTCCACGGTGAGTTATATTAGCTCTTTTATGATAATTTTTTGTTTAATTCAACGGAGATACAATGCTGAGTTACAATTTCGATAGAGTGTCTGCATGCGATTTTTCACTATATCTTATACAGTAGTCTTTTCCCCTATTTATAAAAGAGAAGAGTGTTACAAGTATAATTTAACAGATAATAAAATGATTATTTTTACCATATCAGGCAATAAAGGCTTGACGTCTGGTAATAAATGCTAAGCAAATCATTGTCGGATTGTTGGGGACTGATGTAATGATTTTGGAGGCTGACCTGTAAGTTGGAAAGATGTGCCTTTAGCTGATGACTAGGCTTTCATACTGGTGCTTAGCTTACTATCATAGCGACCTAAGTCTACACTGGATGACCTGCTCATCATAGACTAGTTTTGCTACTGAGTCCGCTTAGGATAAGTTTGTTGAAGGACGACCTAGGTGTCGCATCCTACTTAGTGAGCTGGTGCATTCCTCAACGAGTTAGGCTTCCTTGTTGACCTCTTCCTGCATCCTTAGTCTGTTGGTAGCGAGCTGGCATTCCGTTAAGCGACCTCAATTGTTAAGCAATCTGGGCCTCCTCTTCAGGTGGGTCTTGCTTCTTACTGAGCCCTAGTCAGTCCATTTCAAGTGATCCGAAAAATACTCATAACATCAAGCCCCTCAACTCTCAGTTCGCTCTGTGGACTAGGAGTTGTAATCTGCTGGTAAAGTCCTTGCTTGAAGTTTGCAGCATTGTCAAATCTTTCACCTACAATTCGCCATTTAATCAAAAGCCTCTACTTATAACTTGCCGCATTGTCATTTTAGGTCTCAATCTTTCACTTCATCTGTACGAGGCTATGCCTTCCATCGTGGATTTCTTCCAATTGTTGGTGCCATAGTCTTGCCTCATTGTGGATCGTCCGATTCGATGCTATGGAAAACCCTCCAAATTCTTTAGTGAAGACAGGCTCGTTTATATAAAGCATTGGAGGTTCCATCCCCTTTTACATAAGCCAACTAGATAAGTGCGTTGAATGATTTCCTCATGTTTCTAAAGCTTTGGCCTTTGGTTTCATGCTTTGAGGTGTGTATGATCCGCTGCATGAGACTGCAAGGTGTGAATGGTCCACTGCACATGATTCTCATGGGGTATTCTTCCTTGGGAACTCTGAGAATTTGTCTGTAACCTCCTTTTGGAGCTAACAAGTTTAGCTCTCCCTTTTTTGTTCTTTTATCCTCTGGCGAGCTGATTGCTCGATTTCTGGCCACGGCCAGGAGTTACAGGACGGAAGGAGGAGCTTCCGGCTTTGAATGAGGCTTGGGCAAAGAAGCTAGAACTATCTAGTTCACTTGCTGGTCTCGCGACTTACCGCAGCTCAATCTTCTCAACCGGGTTCTGTTGTCCTCTTGTCCAGTGATATCAAGCATTTTTGGGCCTCCGGATAGCTCAATAAAGCTTGAAGGATGCTTTCTTCACTCAGAAGGACCAGGAAAACTTGTGCAGCCTCTCTGCTTGCACTCTGATACTATTCTTCTTACTTCAGTTCGGGCGAAGGCAGAGCTGCTGCAGTTCCTTCTGTGTATTACGACCGCAAGCTTCCTAGCATTCAGCCTTTCTTGAGTTGTAGGTTTGTTTTATCTTGTATTCTTGATCCTTTAAGTAGTTTTACCTTGCTGAAAGAGGTTTTCTAATGAAACTTTACCTTTTATCATTGTTTCCGAGCGTGCCATAATAGCAACCTGGCAAGTCATAGTTAACCCCGCTAGTTCCTATAAACCATATCTCAATAAGAGTTAAATAAGTGCTCATTAAGTCAATTGACTTCAATAAATGTTAATGGGGCTGAAGCAAAGGGACCCTAGTTAACAAGTTTTGATAAAAGGATATGTGCTATATTGCCTGACCAATTAGTCATATCATTTTGTTCTAGTTGGTAGCGAAATCGACATTAATGTGCCTTTTGTTGACCATGAGTCTGGGCACCAAGGTGCTTGAGTGCATTCGCTGACACAAGATGAGGTGTGTACGTAAGTTGCATAGGCGCATCTTAGCTCGTGCAAGAGTTTGGTACTTAAGCACTTCTTGGACGTGAGATCTTGTCTAGCTACATGAAAACACCTCGGTCCATGCAAGAGTTTGGTGCCAATGGCACTTCTTGAACATGGATCAAGTTTCGCCCACGCAAGAGTTTGGTGTTAAAGGCACTTCTTAGACGTAAGATCTTGTTTGGCTGCATGAAAACACCTCAGTCCACACAAGAGTTTAGTGCCAATAGCACTTCTTGGAGTGGATTGAGTTTTGCCCGTGTAGGAGTTTAGTGCTAAAGGCACTTCTTGGACGCTGCTCGCGTAAGAGTTTGGTGTGTGGCTAACACTTCTTGGACACAAGGTTTAAGTTGCCCGCGTAAGAGTTTGGTACTAAAGGCACTTCTTGGACGCGGCTCACGCAAGGGTTTGGTGCATGGCTAGCATTCCTTGGATGTGAGGTTTAAGTTGTCTGTGCAAGAATTTGGTGCTTGAGGCACTTCTTCAACGCGGCTCACACAAGGGTTTGGTGCGTGGCTAGCACTCCTTAGATGCAAGGTTTAAGTTGTCCGCAAAAGAGTTTAGTGCTTTAGGCACTTATTAGATGCGGCTCGTGTAAGGGTTTGGTGCATAGTTAGCACTCCTTGGACTTGAGGTTTAAGTTATCTGCATAAGAGTTTGGTGCTTGAGGCACTTCTTGGATGCAGCTCATGAAAGGGTTTGGTGCGTGACTAGCACTCCTTAGACACGAGGTTTAAGGTCTTTCCGTGTAAAAGTTTAATGCTCAAGACACTTCTTGGATGTGGGGTCTTAGAGTCAGGGGTCATGGCCCGTTGCTCACGAGCTGCAGCTTCATGAGTCACTTGGCACGCATCCACTTACCCTACAGGTGACTTTTTGATTTTCGTGGCTAGGCTATCATGATTACTCTTGCCTTAGGTGCGTGTGTGCACTATTGTTGTCAGCTGGCTATTGGCGCTTGCTGAACCGATAGATCGTGGGTAGTTTATGGGTTCTTAGATCCAATGGCGAAGCTGAATGCTTTATAAGCTAAAGGGGCTTCTCTCTTCCCCCTCATTTGCTATTTGAAACTTGAAGTTCCAAAACCCCTTCCACACGTTTCCTCTGCTAATTGCTACAACCACGTTCTGTCCTTCGTTGCTACCGGCGTTGTCTCAATTCCTGCTAACTAGGAAAGCATTCTCGTGCACAGTCTCAGACCTTCTGCTTCACTTAGCTATGGTAAGTCTTCCCTCACTTTGCCGTTTCTGGGTTTCTTTGCTCTTTAATTTGTAAGGCATATTTGTCTGCTAATGTTTGAGAAATAAGGGTGCTAGATGAGATTGATTAGTTATGAATTTCTTTTCTATTTGGTTTGGTTCGTTTGGTTGGTTCCATTAGCAGACTCTAGGTTTTTTGGTCAGCGTTTTGAGTCTAGTGTTTACCATTCAGACTCTGTGATCCAATCATTTGAGATTTTATCCACTAGAGTTTAAGTTATGAGTGAGTGGTTCGGGGTGTTCATGGCCTGTCGCATAGGAAGTTGTTAGTCTTAACTTTTTGGTAGGGTATGCTTATAGTGACTTGATCGATCTTTTTTTTTTCTTTATGTAAATGGGCACAGGTCATGGATGCCACCGTCATCAAATCGGAGATGATGAACCTAACTCATCGGGTCAGGGCGCTGGGCTGGTGCAACATAGCCGTGAAGCGACTTCAAGGAGTGGTGAGGTTGCTAGGGACTTTACCGCTCATCTAGATCCTTCTGGGGGCTGTGAGGCTGTTATAGATCTGTGACCTTCAGATCACCATGTGTTTAGCAAGCATGTTTCGTCAGTCTATTAGCGTGACCTTCAGGCCATAGTTTGATCATATTGAATCCCCAAGGGATGCAATCTTATGACACCCTCTCTGAATGACTATGCAGCCTGCCCCTCTACAAGGTTCATTGCTATTAGTTTCCTGCACCTCGTTGCGAGGCTTAAGTTTCTAATACATCCTTTCATTGTCAAATTTCTGAATAAAGTGAGACTTAGTCTAGCCCAACTCACCCCAAACTCTTACACCCAGCTTATCTCTTTAGTGCTGATCTATTTAGGCAATAGTCTTCCTCTGCCATCGACTGAGGTTCTATGCTACTTATTTAGCCTCAGGTGCATGAGCACATTAGACGGGCTCTATTACCTCATAGCTCGGTCGACAGCGCACCAGAAGATCTTGCCATGAGGAGACGTTAGGGGGAAATTTAATGTAGGACACTATAAGACTCGTTGATTTTACATCTCGTGTCCCTCCCTACGCGATCTCAAAAACTTCAGATTTGTCATTACTCTTTATAAGTGAGCTTAGAGTCACGAGCTAAACAATTTATTCTTATCTGCCTCTGATTCTAACTTATTTTATTTTATAGACGGGACTGGCAGAAAACCAACTCTACGAGCTGAAGAGCTAGGGGTTTTGGATCAATTCACTGCCTCAGACGACCTCGAGAATGACTTTCGTTTTGACAAGGACCTCCTCTACTTTCATAAGCTCGCTCTAGCCAAAGGCACTGAAGTTACCAGAGAGATAGGCATCCATCTAGTAGTCTCAGTTGCTTCAGCCAATTTTGTAGATTACGATAGGATAATGGAGCTCATCCTCAAGCGGCCACCATCCAATGACAAGGAAGTCTCTCCAGACCTCGAAGTGGTCACAGCCCCCACTGCTGAAGGTCAACCTTTGGCTTCAGAAATAGCACCTTTGCAAGGACCTACTCCTGCCCCTCAGCATGAGGTAGGAGCTGCAGCCAAGGTCGTCACCCCTCCCGAACCCTCTATTAAAAGATGAAGGCTAGAGAAGGGAAAAAAGAAGGCCACTTCTCATAAGCGAGCTACGTCGAGGTTTTGGAACTTCTTGATGAACCTATCTCCAAGACGAGAGAGTACATCAAGGCTTTCATCGATAGCATCAACACAATTTTGGGGTCCCGCAACAGGATTCAAGTGCTAGAGGCCGGGGAATTCACCCTTGAAAGGTTGGTGGGCTACGCAGCCTGTTAAAACTTGGTGGTAAGTGAAGTCTTTTCACTTCGATTCTTTTTGCTTATTCTACAATCTAACTTGGCTTTAGTCTTTCAGGGTTTGCTGATGATGATGAAAATAGATGAAGCACTCACAAGCCCATGATGAGGAAAAAGAAGGTCTCGGGAGCAAGCTAGCTGCTGCCTCTATCGAGGTGTTGGACTTGAAGGAGAAGGTAAAAAATGTCGAGGTTGCCTTATCTCGGGCAAAAGTGGATCAAGAGGCTGCCGTAATGAATCTTGGCCTAACTACCAATGACCTGGCCAAGGCAAAGATTGACTTGAAACTACTCACTCACCAAGCTGGGCATGCTATGAGATTGGCTAAGATTGCAGAATAGTGATATCTGTAGAGTAGCAGGCCAAAACGGTGGAGCAATAAGCTGAGGTCACTAAAAAGGAACTAGAGGCAATCAAGTAGGAAGTCGCCCTCACGAATGAGGAGGTTACTAGAGTCAAGGTAAAGACTGCTTCATTGGTGAAAAGGGTGGAAACCAAGACTTGTGCTGCCTTCTTCTACACTTTATAGGAGCAACACCTAGAGTTGGATTTCTCCTTCTTCAACCCGTAAGACATCGAGGCTGTTAAATGCTATAAGAAGAGGGCAGCTCGGGCTAATTCTTCCAGGAAGGAGGTGAGCTCTGGCATTGAAGCTTCTCCTGTTGGAGGTATTGCTCAAAGAGAGGGCGATTCTCAGGTCGTAAAAGCTGCTGGTGTCCCCGTGGTGGACATTCCCGATGTTTCTTTCCCTAGTTCCTAGCCTCAAGAGGGTCCAGCTCCTGTTGCTCCTTAGGTTAAGAGCCTTGTAATTTTGTTTTCCTTTTTTGCATTTTGAAATGTAACCCTTTAACTTTGTGCTTACTAATTTTTACAAACAATAGGGGGCTTTATTGGTAATATTGATGAAGATGTTCAACATTCTAGGCTCGGGGAAATTCTATCCCTTCTATATCCACCAAATGATAAGCCCCATCACTGATAACTCTTTTAATGAGGTATGGGCCTTCCTAGTTATGTCCCGAGGTCCTTTCGCTAGCTTTACGCACTCTTAGGAGGACAAGACACAAAACAAGATCGCCAGGCTTATAACTTCGAGCTCGTACTCTTCGATTGTCGTACCTCACATGCATTGTTGGTAGGTCACAATTCTAAGGCGAGCTTTCTTCCTTATTTCTTCTACAAGATCCAAATTCGTGGCGAGCAATTGATCATTGTCTTCTAGATTGAAAGTGGCTTTTCGCTGAGACACTACTTTAAGTTCTATGGGAATCATTGCTTTGCACCCGTATACCATCGAGAATGGGGTTTAACCTATGGCATTGCATATTGTGGTTCTATAAGCCTACAATACCTTTGGCAGTTCATCCACCCATGCCCCCCTTTTTGGCCTCTAACTTAGCCTTCAAGATTTGCTTGATAATCTTGTTAACAGCTTCGACTTGCCTGTTAGCCTGTGGATAATGCACGATTGAGAAGCTTTTCATGATTTTTAGGTCATTATAGAACTGGATAAACTGCTTGCTATTGAATTATGTCCTATTATCAGTCATGGTCTACTGAGGGACTCTAAATTTACAAATAATATTGTTCCACATGAATCTTTTGATTTTTGTAGAGGAGATCTCAATGAGCTCTTTTACCTTTGCCCACTTAGTGAAGTAATCCACAACCACTATTACGTGTTTGAAATTACCACAGGGCTGTAGGTAGAGGTCCAATTAGGTTCATGCCCTAGATTGTGAAGGGTCATGGACTGACAAAAAGCAGGTAGACTGGCGGAGCTTGCGGGATTTTCGTAAACCTTTGACATTTATCACATCTTCTGATGAGGTCGATAGCATCCTACTTTATTGTGGGCCAGTAAAACCCCTATCAGAGAACTTTTTGACCCGGGGATAGGCCCCCAACATGGTTTCCATAATGTCCCATGTGGATTTCCTCCAGGACAGTATCGCAATTGCTGCCATTGATACATCTCAAAAGTGGGGTCGGAAACCTTCTTTTATATAACATGTCATCATAAATGCAGTTTCTGGTTACCCGAGCTTGTAGTCATCGTGCCTCAAGCTTATCCTCCGGAAGCTTACCATCTTGTAAGTAATCCAAGATCGGGTTCATGGAAGATCCTAGTGGCTTGGCAATTGTCATCATAACATCATTTTGCTCAATGCTTGGGGATGAAAGGGTTTCAATTAGGAGCGCCCCCCAGAAGTCAACATCTTCTATTGTAGCCAGGCAAGCTAAGGCGTCAGCATACGTATTTTGAGCTCACGATACCTGGTTGACTTCGTATTGCTAGAAAAAATTTAATGATTCTTGGACTTTTTGGAGATATTTGGTCATCTTTCACCCCTATGTTTAATATTCACCCCTCACATGATAGATTACAAGCTGTGAATCACTGAAGATCCTTAGTCTTTCAACTCGTACTTCCTTGGCTAACCGCAGCCCAACTAGTAATGCTTTATACCGACTTTATTATTGATAGCTTGGAAATTGAACCTCAAGGCGCAGAGGATCTTATGTCCCTCTGGGCTAATGAGGAGTACTCCTACTCTGGCCTTTTGATTGCTTGATGACCTATTTATATATAGCTCCCACCATGGGGCTTCTAAAGTTTCTACCTTTTCTTGCATGGGCCCTGTGAATTCCATAATGAATTCGGCCAGAGCCTGCCCCTTGACCGTCGGTCTAGGCTTTTACTCGATGTCAAATTGGGCAAGCTCAATTTTCTATTTGAGCAATCGACCTAAAACATTTGTCTTTTGCAAGACTTGTTTAAGCGAAAACTGGGTGAGAACCTTTATGCTGTGGGCTTGGAAGTAGGGTCGTACCTTCCTTGACATGATGACCAGGCAATAGGTGAGTTTTTCCATTGGCGAGTACTTTGTCTTAGCATCCAGCAGTCGCTTGCTCACATAATAAATAGAGAGTTGAGCTCCTCCCTCTTCTCACATTAAAGCTACGTTAAGGGTGTGTTGGGACACACCCAAGTATATGATTAACTTCTCGCCCTCTTTCAGTTTGGATAAGAGTGGAGCTCGTCTGAGATACCGTTTGAGCTCTTGGAAGGCAACCTCACATTCTTGCGTCCATTCAAACTTTTTCGCCTTCTTTAGGATATCGAAGAAGGGGACACACTTATCTGTTACCTTCGAGATAAATCTGTTGAGCACTGCGACTTGGCCGTTCAAGCTTTGTACGTCCTTAGCCCTAGTGGGGGATCGCATGTCGAGGAAAGCTTTAATCTTTTCTGGATTTGCCTCGATCCCCCTACTGTTCACTATAAATTCAAGGAACTTTTCTGAGATGACTCCAAATGCACACTTAAGCGAGTTCAACTTTATTTAATACCTTTTCAGAATCTGGAACATTTCATCCAGATCGCAGACATGGTTGGCTAGCTACTCGGACTTCACCAACATGTCATCTACATACACCTCTATTATTTCATCAATTTGGTCTCTAAATATCATGTTTACCAATCATTAGTAAGTTGCTCCCTCATTTTTTGAGCCTGAAGGGCATTATCTTGTAGCAATATAACCTGCGATCAGTGATAAATGAGATGTGTTCTTCATCTTGTGAGGCCAAGGGATCTGGTTATATCCCAAGTAGGCATCCATGAAACTGAGGAGTTCATGTCCCACTTTCGCATCTACAAGCTGGTCAATCCTCGACAAAGGAAAACTATCTTGTGGGCAGCCTTGTTTAGGTTAATGAAGTCTATGCATGTCCTCCATTTCCCATTTTTCTTTTTCATGAGGATGGGGTTAGCAACCCAAGTGGGGTAGTGGGCTTTTTGAATAAACTTGTTTGCTAACAGCTTGTCCACTTCTTCTTTCAATGCGGCATAGCGCTCTATAGTCATTGGCCTTCTCTTCTGGCAAACTGGCTTATACTGAGGATTGATGTTGAGTCTGTGCAACATATGTTAGTCTGGATGGGTGCCCTAGACCAATTTGATTGAGTTCTAGTGCATCCTAGACTATACATCCTGTGCATTTAGATATAA
>JANHAO010002309.1:0-29191 GCA_026873985.1 Saraca asoca
ATTGGATTAATTTTATATGCTTTCAAATGGTTTGAAGGGCATTTTGGACTTTTACCAATATTTCGGGGGCCTATTGGGTCACACGTATAACGGGGAATGATATGGCCAAAGTTTGGACATATTTGATGTTCAGGGACCAAATTACAATTTAGTGAAATTACTAGGGCCGAAAATAAAGTTTAATGAAACTTCAGGGGCTGTTTTGCAAATAAGGAAAAATGATTTTTCCTTAGCCCCAAAACGGCACCGTTTTGGCCTAAGGAAGGCTAGCCAAAACGACATCATTTGGCTTCTCTTCTTCTTACCAATTGAGGCCAAAAATGTTTCGGCCAAGGGGCGTGAGGGAGAAGAGAGAGGCCAAGAGCTGCCGTCCTCCTCGGGCATTCGGTGGCATCCGACCGGCGAAGAAGGAGCCACTGGAAGGGTTTTGGTGTGTGCAGCTCATTTCCCCTTGCTTTGGTTGAAGAGTTTAGCCAAAGATGGAGAAAGGTTTCCATGGTGTTTGGTGGTGACCGAACGGTAAAGGGGAAGAAGATCAGAAGAGTTTCGATGACTTTTCGGCTTTTTCTTAGTCCATCCAACTCCCGAGAGCTTGCTAGCATAAGGAGAGGAGCTACAGAGGCCGTGGGAAGTGTTCTCTGACGTGAATCTCTAGTAGAGGCAGGATGTGTGGACTACTTGGTGACTGGAGGATTCAACACATTCTACTGCTTTTTGAGTTGGATTAAAGGTTAGTTTAGTTCACTCTTACTCTTTATTTGATGTATGTGATACATGAAAGCCTTAAACCAACGAGATCTTGGATGGGTTTGTTCAACCATGGCTATGTTCTCCTTGAATTTTTTTTGAAATCTTGGCCTCTTGGAGTAGAACAAACCCAACACACTTACCTTTACTCTGTTGTTTATTCCATCTCTAATCTAGAAAAATTTTCTACATTTTCAGTTACTTTTATAGCAAGCTAGGTAACAAATATCTTGCAAATTCCAATTCAAATGCAACATAGCACACAACACTTATATATTTCAAAAATTCAAACTTAATTTATCATATATCATTCATCTATACTTTTTGCATCTTAACAAATAAAACTCCTATATTTAAAAAATTCAATGTATACCAAACATAACTTAGTTTAGGATGATGAGGCTAAGTCATCATATTGAATTTTTGCTTCACCTTCAACTATTTCTTCCCTATCATCTACATCATCTTTGTTTTCCTCATCATCTTCTTCTTCTTCATCTTCCACCACATCAAAATAGTCATATGAAAATTGTTGGGGGTCACCAACTTCTTCAAGAGCACCTGAATCATTCCTAAGTGGATGAAGTTCTTCATTTTCAATGGTTGTTCGCAATTGGTTACATTGTTCATCATCTTGGAATGCATCCATGGTATTATTGGTGGTTGAAGCATTTATGATGCTTGTTGCTTTAGTTTTGATGACAACCAACCAATTAGCTTAATTTATTTGATGACTTGAGTATGGAGTATAATACACTTGCACAACTTGTTGAGCTAATATGAAAGGATCAAACTTATTATAATATCGAGTGGCACATACCTCAATGATATAGTATTGTATATGGCATCTTGTCCCTATATTAGGAGTTGGACCAAACATTTGCATTTGAACAAAACTAACTTCTGACCTAATAATCCACCATCAACTAATGTGATCATTTCTTATAATTTTTCGTACGAGTCATTTTCTAAGTGTTTGTCAATTGAGCCCTTAATACATACAACAAAACTGGAAGTTAACTTTTGTTGATTCCATTGTTTGGTTTGAAATTTATATTCATTGACAAAATACATTGGCCATGTGCAAGCCTTTCTTTATGGACCCTAAACTATGTCAAGGATTTTTTGGTCAATGACCATGTTACTTGGATTTAGAACCTATGTCAAAGTACATATACATACAAAAATTAATTAAGAGAATGGTGTATAGGGTTTTTAGAGGACATAAAAATGACTTTAAGAGAATATGAATTACATAATTGCAAAATCATGAAGAGAACTCATTTTTGATGCATGTGTTCATGTCTGAGTTATTCATGTATGGTGATGAGCAACATAATTAAACCTCTTTCAAATATGCTACAATTTACACTACATTATTAGTACATGAACCAACCATGATTTACTTAGCAATAAATATGAGTTAGCTACATTGCTAATCAATGAATTAACTATTCAGAAAACTTACTTTACTTATGGTTGAACCTCATCACAATTAAGTAATGCATATGTTATCATTATTGGGTACTCTTGGTCTGTAAAATAACAAAACTTACATTCTCTTATCGGACAACCATGATAATTAAAGATAGACCAACCATCCTCTCCATCCTTTGCATCCCCACTATTGTCATTCTTTGGAACTTTTGTCCTTTTAGAATGCACATGTGGTTCAAAATAATGAAAACAAACTTAGCTTAGTTATTCATGGATATTTTGTTCCATTTACAACAATTGTTCTTCATTTAATTTGCTAGAATACAAGCCTTTAAAGAACAAACTTAACTTAGTTATTACATTCCAAATAGGATCTGGTAGAGCTCTGAACGTAAGTGGAAGTAATTCGTTCCATGAGAATGTGACAATCATGAGTCTTCATCCTACTATCTTACCCTTTCTCATATCCACACATCTAGCTAAGTTTGAAGCATAATTGTTGGAAAGTTTCTAATTTTTTATCCATTCACAAAGCACTCTTTTTTGCTCCATATTGAAAGTGTATTGCACTTTTCGCTTGAATATTCTCCCTTTTCCTTGTTCAACTAGCTCAAGTTCCCTATGCTTACACGACTCACCTAAATTCATCATAGCTTTCACATTGTCTTTCGTTTTACCCTTAACATCCATCACTATGTTAAATACATTGTCAAATGCATTCTTCCCGATGTGTGTGACATCCAAATTGTGATGAATAAGGTTGTTTTCTAATAAGGCAACTTTTAAAAGATATTTTGCTTTGTCCAATTATGGAATACTCCATAGACCTCTGTTTGGATTGTACGACCTTAATCTACAACTTTAGGTATATTCATGACCCTTTCCCAAAGTTCATTGTTATCCAATCTTAAAGGTGGAAATGATTTTTCAACTTTATTTTTCCTGAAAGCCTTTTTGTTCCTTTTATATGGGTGATCCATAGACAACCTACATCTCTGACAATTAAAGAATGAAGTCTTCCAATCATATTTTAAGGTGAAGGCTTTAGAATGTTTTATACAAATTGGGCATGTAAGCTTATTATGTGTCAGCCAATCAGATAACATACCACATGCAAGAAAGTCATTGATGGTTTACAATAATACAACTCTTAAGTTAAAATTTGCTTCAAGAAGATACCATATATGTACACCATCTTCCTAAAACATTTTAAGTTTATCTAATAGTATTTCAATCAAGTTTCTTTATGGATAGAATGTATGGCCTTACCTCAGCTTTGCTACCCTAAACATGGAAATGCCTTAGACTAGGTCTTTTCTCATACATAAGTTCATATGGAGTTTTGGGTACATATTTACTCAGATCTTGATTCAAGACAATGCAATAGTTTTCAAAGCATCACCCTACAAGAATTTTGGCAAAGAAGAATGAGCTAACATACATCTTACCATATCCATGAGCATTTAGTTTCTTCTGTTTGCATTACCATTTTATTCAGGTGTTCTAGGTATGATGTAACTCACTTTAATTCAACACTCTGATAGATATCTAGCAAAAGGATCAAGGTTTCTCTTGGTTTCATCATATCTACTATAATACTTATCACCTCTATCAGAGTTAATATATTTGATTTTTTTTCCCAATTTAAGTTCAATTTTATCTTTGAATGTCTTGAAGGCATTCAATAATTTAGACTTTTTACTGAGAAGGTCTAGCCATCCAAATCTCAAATGTTTATTGATGACGGTGATGAAGCATTTGTATCCACTTATAGACTAGGTGTAATGGGTCATTAATATCATTGTGGGTTAACTCTGAACATCTTGTTTGCTGGTTCTCTTCGCTTTTCTAGCTTTAGCAGGGAATTTTTCCTTGATGTAATCTACACATGTACTGAAATCTGAAAAGTCTAGGTAATGTAGAATCCCTCCTTTTATTTATCTATCTACACTTTCTTTAGAAATGTGACTTAGAGACCTTTGCAAAACATCAAAGATTTTTCATCCACTTTGCCCCTTTTCTTTCCAACAAAAGTGTTTATGTAGTTTGCAAAAATCAGGATCTAAGTTAATTTTGTACAAACCATCACATAGAGAAACAAAGCTAACAATAGTAGAATCATAAAACAAAATGAAATTTCTATTTCCAAAATGACAAAAGTATCTATTTCTATCTAAAGCAACAATTGAAATTAAATTCTCTTTTATGGAAGGTGTGTAAACTTTATCTTTCAACTCCAAAACATGACTAAAAGATAAATACAAAGTCACAACTCCAATGTGTTCTACTTGCACTTTATCTCCATTTCTTAGCCTAATATCAACTCTTTATCATTTGGCTTCCTTTTGTCTCTTAGTAAATGCAATGAGTTGGTAACATGAATAGTTGCACTAGTGTCTAACTACTAAGTGTTTAATGGAACATCAACAATGTTTAATTCAAAACATACTAGTGCCAGAGGAATACCTTGCTTCTTCTTTTTCTTAAGCCACTTCTTAAATTTGAGAATTAGAGACACTCTACTTGATAGTTTTATCTATGGTTTATTCCATAATAATCAAACACAACCTGTTTGGGTGTGCCCGCTTCTCATGATGAGCCTTTTGAGCAGTAGTAGAATTAGCATCAATTATGGGCTCTCCCTTTCTAAGGGCTAGGTCTAAGTTGGTGATTGATACAACTTTAACAATTCAGCCTAGTCCTTATAGTTGGTCTCATTCATTGTTTTCATAGAGGTTAATTGCATAGGTAAAGAAGCCGAGGAGAAAAACAATTTGAGATTAATCATAAATACTCATCACACATGAATAACTTAGTTATGCTATTATTTTCCTTATAAAACACTAACTAGACAATTGTAAATAGTATTATACTATAAAATCCAACACCGATAGGACATTTAAGATTTCATAATATAATACAAAAATTGAACATTACATTCCTAAAATTTAATATCGATAGGACATTTAAAATTTTAAGAATATAATATCCAATCTTAACAATTATATTACCACTAATAAACTATGTTAATAATATTACATCGATAGGGTATATATATAATCGGAGAGGTCCCTTAAAAATGGGCAAAATAAAACTAAAATGGAAGTAAAGATTGTAGGCAGACTTCAATATGAAATGCAAAATAAATTTTTATTAAAATTTAAAGAAGAAAGCTTGCAATTTGGGAATTGCTCTGAAAAGGCTTTTTGAGAGCTTACAAGAGAATAACTAGGAAAATTTTTTTAGGATGCCTTCAAATGAACATCTTATTTATAGAAAATTTGGATTGCTACAATAATTGCTATAATGACTTGTGCTATAATAACTACTATAACACAATTTAATTAATAATTTGAATAGTGACTGCTGTTGATGTCTTCTATCAACTTTAGTCGCTAGAAAGCACCGAAAGTAGATTCCTTTCAAGCACACTAATGTTAGAACTGAAAGGAGACTTGTCTTCTTTTGTCGACAAATTTGAATTTGGAAAGTGAACTGTTTAGTCACGTAAATTGATACCAAAACAATGGTTCTCATTTTGCTGTGCATAATCCTCAAATTTAATTATACTGGAAGAACTAGAGACTATGTTTTTCCCTTTGAGTTAAGATAAAATGTCTTGAAGTTAGTCGATGAAGTCTTCCTTGTTACTAATAGAGACAAAGGAGGTTGCAATTTGAGATTTATCTTACAAGAATTGAGTTACACTAGCTTTAGTAGATTTATAATATTAGGGATACTTCACAAACTATTTGATGATTTCATAGTTGTGAGCCTCGTAAGCCTGATTGTAGTTAGCCAACCACATGACAAAGCTTTTTCTTTGTAAAATTGGATATTTGGATAGCAAATGTCTCTAAATATTGGTATTCCCAGAAGTAAACTATCACGACCCAAAAACTCTAGTCATGATTGGCGTAAATATTATTCCTCATTTGAATATTCACTAGCCTTTACAATTTATTCTTGTCACAATCATCTTAGTATCTTCTTAATGATAATCATATGAATCCCATTGACTAACTAGATTATAGCAAACTCAAGAAAGACAAGGATGCTTATAGAAAATATATACATATATTATATAATTTACATTGGCACGCCTAACAGGCCAATGCCAATATTGCCGATTGTACCAAATTCTTACAAATTGTTCATAGTCAAAATATTTTCAACTTTCCCTAAAAACCTAAGAACCATCCTAAACTAGCTAATGTACTTCTCAAACAGAGCATTCAAAAGAAGTTAGATTAACCTATGTCTTACTATAACATCAAAAGCATAGGTTAACCTGACTAAACTCTACAACCCTTCTATTTACAAGTTTTTTCACAAAGGGTTAGCAAAATTGTTTACATATTGATGGCGGACCTTTTAGGGATTAAACCATTCGAGGGCCATAATTAAGAGTACATTGGGTAGTTCCAGTGGAATGATCTTGACATCATGAAGAACTTCACATGCTGCCAAATTCAGAATGATGGTATAATGTATGTTTATTTGATATGATTCTAAAGGGCCTGAGACTGTGGTGGTTAAGTGTTAATGGTATTTCCATTGGATTGTTATCTATTCTCACTTTGCAGGGGTAAGATTGGCAATAATATCTTAAGAATATGAAAAATAACCTATAGAAGAATGAGTTTGGAGCTCAGTGAATAAAATGTACCAAATCTATGAACTCATTAAACAACAAAGAATATATATACACACACACACACACACATAAACAATCATACCTCAACTGGATAGCCATTTCTCGTGTGAATTCTCATAAACAAATATTAAATAATAGAGATCCACCCATGAGGATGTTCACATGATGACCTTTCTAACCCATTATGTCAAGTTGGCTCTCGTAGCCATAAGCCACCATTTTGGTTCATTATAAATTCCAATCTTATAATATCATATCTCAATATTTCATAAGGAAATTTACACAAGTCAAACATTATATGACAATAATCATAATACTCTGGTCCAGCCTTATCCCACACAAAACCAACCTTATTCCTCTAAGCCTGCCTATTCCACTCATCATTTCAAAATGTGTAGATCTAGGATCCAGTTCATTATTCTCCATCACAATCCATCATTCACATTTCAAGTCTCATAAGAACTTTCAAGTAATCTAGGATATCAATCCCATAATAGATAGAATATTAATATCATATCAACATATTCCATCATCATTCATGATATCGTGTTCCAATTGATCTCATGATAAGTAACTCTAGTGAGGCAACGCGTGGGCATCACGTTCTAGGCATGCACATGGATATGGTGCAACATGCACTTTGTGTTATCTTTAACCCCTAACTAGTTTACATCTTGGGTTTTTAGACTCGATAACAATCTAGTTGCCCTTTATACATTTTTCATACATTGTCATCCAAATTTTTGCTTGGGTTTCATCCTAACACAAATCTAAGATTAACCCATATGCAAATTTGATAAAAAGTAGAGAACATAATTTGAATTTATCAAGGAAAAATCCAAAACTAAAAAAAGCTCTTTCAATTTTCATGAAAAATCCTATTTTTATTTCATTTTTTTTATCAAATTGATTTGTCTATTTTCCTTGATTCAATGTTTTGAGATATAATTGTAAATTAATTTGATTAATTTCTCCATAAATTGTTTGAATTTGAAGGATTTATTTTTCAAAAAAACTCTAAGTACCAAATTCATGGCTTCATCTCAAAACACAAAAAAATTCACATAAACATCAATTAATTTGTATGAAATTCACTAGCTCATTACAAAAAATTATTCATACTAGAGTTATAAAATAATTTGTGATGTAAGACATGAATTCAAAAGAAGTTCTCTCAACTTTATTTGAATTTGCAAATAAAATAGTACACACAAAATTATCCAACAAATTTGCACAAATACAATCATGTAATATGACAGAAAATTGGCTCTAATATCAATAACAAGAAGTATCTAAACACACCAGGTAATGACTAGATTGAATATCATATTACATAGCATGAATTTGTGCAAATTTGATCAATTGTGTACTTGAAGTTGTTTGCAAATCCATGATAACGTGATTCTTGATAGGTATACTACTCACAAACCCTAGCAGAGAGAAAGGAGATGAACATTCTATAATTGTAATAGGTGACTACAATTTTATCTAAGGTGTGAGTAAGGACCTTTTTTACTACAATCTTATTGAGCTAATTAACTCATCTTCATAGGCCTAGT
The DNA here is from genome assembly GCA_026873985.1 of Saraca asoca. NCBI lineage: Eukaryota > Viridiplantae > Streptophyta > Magnoliopsida > Fabales > Fabaceae > Saraca > Saraca asoca. The sequence continues at coordinate 8,401 of JANHAO010002309.1, forward strand.
TATAAGGCTCACACTTCCAATATCCATAACAGGTCTAGGTGTCTTTTAAGGCCTAAATAATTTGATACTCAGTTGCAAGCCTTTATCAATTATTATTTTGATATTCTATAACCCAGTTTTATAAATTAATATGAACTATGGAAGTCCTAAACAAGAAGTTCTAACAGGGTTTTCAAGAGTATTGTTTACCCTTGCTAGACATTGTTTTGTGGTGATTTCCTAAGCTGATCATGTAACCAAATTTGGGGTGTGACATTTTAAAGAAAAAGCTACCCTATTACCCTAATATCTCAAATTCAAACATTTTCGCTATCAATGTATAAAAAAATTACCCCACTAGCCCACATTTATTATTTTGAACTTACTAAAACAACTAACTTCTCTATTTTATTGGGTTTAGTTGCACTTCAATGTTTTAGACTAACCTCTTTGAGTGCATGCTTAGAGATATTTTCTTTATTTAATGAAATTGTATTCTTTACCGAAAAATATTTTATTTTTCATCATTTCGAAGATGTGCATGATTAAATAAATCAAATTGCATTAATTGCTCTATCAATTAATCATACATCTAATTATGGATTTGAATATAATTTAAATTTGATTTTAAATTAGAGTCATAGCTCAATACATTTAAATTAGAGTAACAACTTCATACAATTTAAGAAAGAAGAAATCACATTTATAAAGTCTATAAATTCTATATATGTAAACCAAAGTTAGAGACAATTTATAATATTTATTGTCTTTATTTGTACTACTATAAAGAGGATTGGTGAACGGTTTGTGCCCATTTTTTTTCTCTCCATAAAATCACCATTTCTTATTTTATATTTCATAAAACTAAGGTTAACCACGTAATTTTGTATTGAGTTAAGTAGAAGTGATAAAAAATAGCTTTTCTTTTAAATTTTAAATTTATCAGTTTATTCAAACATCAGTTACTTATCTATAGAAACCAATTTTTTTCCCTCTTCTCCTAATTTTCGTCCCTTGCTCTCTCCCTTTCCTTCTCTATTCCATAATGATCTATATCCCTTTCCTTTATCCAACAAGCTTTCTATTCTAACCATCCTCTTTTCCTTCTCTTCCTTTCCCACCCTCTCCCTACAATGTGTCCTTCTCACTCTCTCTCTCTCTCGCATCATATTAGTTTTTGGCAAGGAGAAAATAGGTTAATAATATCATAATTATAAAGAGAGAGAAGGAACTCATTAATAAAGAAGGTTAGAGACTGAAGCAATTTACATCATTCACTTTAATTATTAAAGTAGTGGGGTTTTGTTTCATTCAATTGTTCAAAATCAAATTTATTTTTTTTACGCTTCAAATAAACAAATTGTTGAAATTGTTGTCTCAACTATGCCCAAAGTTCTCATTTTATTTGCTTTATCTTTTTCATATTTTCCTATTGTAACTATTAGATGGTAAGTGTTTCATTTTGCTAGCTGTAAGATTAAGTTTAGAATCTTGAATATAACTTGAGCATTTAGTAGACCCAATTTATTTGCAAAATAGAATCTTGGTTATTTATTGGCTAATTTTTTGTAGTTTGGTTTGTAGTCTACTTTGTTAATGCAATATCTTTTTGTCTTTTCTAAAACTTGGAACCATAATGCTTTGCTCTTTTGATCTTTTGCTTTGAATAGTTATATTGGATTTGATAATCTTAGCAATAAAAGAAAATCCAAATTCAATTCACTTATGAGATATATAGTGAAATTTGGTGTATGTATTCATGTCTCATATATATGTTTATTTAAATTTGCTATAGTAGTTTTTTTTGTACAATTTGAATATGTTCTATAGAATTTTAACAGTTTATCACATTGAAATGCAACAATTAATCCCAAATCATTACTTCCTTATAAGTATTATGGGATAACAATCTTCAATTTATTGCCTTTATACTTTTAAGTAAATGATTAATCTTTATAATAGGCTACAACCCATTCTCTTCATGTCCACAATCACTTCTTCAACATGTAATTTGTTATCCTTCTTCACTCAGTGTGATGCCCAAAACTTTATCCAACAATTGTTATAAAAATTTCTTAAATAATAATAATAATAATAAAGTTTTTATGCATATTTAAATTTAATGACTATAAGATTTATAAAACATATCTTGAAGAGATTTTGGTAAATAATTTTACTTGATGACTTATAATTTCGTGGTATATATTTCAAGTGATTTGACTTATCTAATTATTTTAGTAATTGTTAAAAATAAATAAATTATTCTTGTTTAACTGTCTAAACGTGTTGCTTAATATAAGTATTTAATAATTATTTAAAATATTTTATTGTAAAGTCTAAGTTTTGGACTTCATTAAAGAAGGTCACAATTTTATAAAGTAGGTTTTGCAATATCTATTATATTTTAAGAAAATCCCAATAGTTTGGTACTTTGAAAATGATTTTTTGCAGAAAAAAAAAACAATGAATGAATGAATTGTGGTCTTTTTGTATTGATGCTTTTAATAAAAATGCTTTGTCCTTAAAATGATTTGCCTCCAAATTGTTATTTTTTCCTCTTTGTTTTCATTTCATAATCAATCAGAACATTTTAAATAAACTGAGGTTTGAAAAATAGTTTAGGAACTAAATTAGTCAGAAAATAATTATAATTGAGTTGAATGTTTGAAACATTGAGATTATATGCAATTAATGAACAAGTAGATAATGAATGATAAGAAAATCCACACTTTTACTTTATTTAATATGTTCCAAAGTTTATTTAATTTTTAAAATATAAAAGTGACCTATGTATTAAACTCATTTATATTGTTTTTATAGTTGATATTTTAACAAATATTGATTTTTGTTAAAACTGTTTTTGTAGTTTAATCAATATCCATTTTTCTTAAAATTCTTTTATGATTCAATGTGAAACTCTACAAGAGGAGCCAATTGAAAGGAAGCTGTACATGGCTGTGGAAAGGCTTACACAGGGAACAAAGTGAATAGTGCTCGACAAAAGTGGTCTGGCAAGCACAATTTGATGCTCAAGTTAGTTTCGGTAAGTAAATGAGAGTGTCCTTTAGTCATGCTTCTAGATGGATGGTGAACAACCACATGCCCATGAAGCATTGTTGGTGTGAGCGACATCCTTACCTTCACAATTGGGAGATGTGGATATGTCATCCATACATATTTTTGAGTACATAGCCTTTTGTGGATTGTTAGTGATTTATTTAATAATATAAGACTAACTACCATGCCTAGGCTAGGTTGATCACCTTGTAATTGACTTGGATCCTTGCTAGTTGATTGAGGAGCTAAATGTCCTCGGGCTATTGCCCTTGAATGGTTCACTTTGTTGTGAAGACTCAGTCTTGCTTGAGTTGTTGCAAATCAGTTGATCGAATGTGGCCTTAGGCCATTTTTTTTGGATGGCTTGATTTGTTGTTGAGTGTTCACTTGTCAATAGTGATATGGACTTGTTGTTTGGTTGAGTCCTTCAGATGGCCTACTAGCTATGGACCTAGGCCGATAGACCTATTTGCTAAGCTAGTCGAACAGTCACATCCTAGCCCAGTCAGTCGATTATGGCCATGTGAATTGGTACATTATGATGATCTACTACACTTGGGCCAACTGACTAGCAATAGTCTAATGGTCGTTCATTTTAGGCTGTGTCATTTGCTTCCTCGCACCCCTATGCCATCATTGGGCCAAGGGCACCTTTTTATATCCCTATGCCAATTAATGAGTGATTGTCTATAAAGTTGGTTAATCAAGATAAAAACATTTTGAATCTGACCAATTGTGTTTTTGAGTTGGTCAAGGAGAAAGATACAATGGTGGTTAAAAAGAAAAAAATCAACTGAACTACTTCTTTGAAGAGGTCAAGAGCTCGAAGTCAAGTGGAAAGGCCATGCTGAAGACAAGGAATGTTTTGTGGCCAAGAAGGAGGGGCTGTGAAAGGAAGTCTAAGGCTGAGGTTCTTAGCCATCCCATATACCAATCGGGTTTCAACTAAGCTAATGAGCAAGTGAAGTACTTCAACCTAGCTTGTCAACTGACCTCTTAAACACTAATAGGGACATGTTGCTAAAAAATATTTTGAAGAATCTTGGCCATGTTTGATCATTTGAAATTTTCTTTAGGTGTTTTTGTATTTTAAATATTTTATACTGGATATATTTGGGTCATTTTATGATCTTCTTTTGATCAAATGTTACTTTGTTGTATGGTTAGTCAATTTTCTATCCTCATCTTTATTTTGTTTTAATGTTTTGGTTTCCAATGGGCCATTTATTTGTTAATTTTGCTAGTGCTTTCTAGGACTTCCAAAGGATCGATCACTTTTCTGCGTTATTTTACTTTTCATTGCTTGACTTCCAACATGTTCATTAATTAATTGTTTTTATTGTAATCTTGCTTTTTGTTTGTGAGTTGCTTTATCATTCAACATACTTGTTTAAGTATTGAGGAACTGCTTGCACTTGAAATGCTAAGGAACTAATTGAGCTTTATATGTTAAAGGATTATTTAAGCTTTTTCAATTCAAGGGGATTGCTTGGGCCTTACAAGTCGTAGGGACTGCATGGTTGATTGCATGCTGAGTGGCTACTCGATCTTTGTGTGTTGAGGGAACTGCTTGGTCTTTTACATACGAAGTGACTACTCAATCATTGCTTATCGAACAAACTACTCAAGCTTTGCATGCCAAGGGGATAGCTCAATCATTTACATGCCAAGGGGTTACTCAGTTTTTGCATGCAGAAGGGACTACTTGGTTTGTTATATGCCAAGTGACTACTTGATTTTTGCTTGTTGAGGGAACTGCTCAGTCTTTTACATGTTGAGTGAGTACTTGATCTTTCTTGGCCAAGGAGATTGTTTAGTCATTTACATGTCGAGTGACTACTCAGTCATGATAAGGGGCTACTCGATCTTTAAAGTACTGATAGACTACTTAGGCATTGAGTGTAAAAGGATTACTCAGGCTTTGTAGTACCGAAAGACTCCTTAAGCTTTGAGTGCCAAGGGAACTATTTGTTGTTCCTGAAAATATAAAGATCTTGCCTTTTTTACAAATGTAAAAATATATATACTCTTTTGAAATAGATCATATTTTTTTTTTAATTTGTAAAGTAGAAGTCTTTAAAGAAAGTTATCTTTAGAAGCTTATTGGATAATCAAGATTTAATTAGCATCACTGACATAGATGTAGAGCAATTCATCAAACATAGGATGTGCAAAATTTCAAAAACACAAAAATAGTTAATTGCAACACAGCAAAATATAATTATGCAGTAGAAACTTATTGTAGTAGAAATGTAAAGTGTAGAATTATAAAGAACAATAAAGAACAATCAAGAATACAAGATTTTTAAAGTCGTTCAACTTCAACTGAAACCGCTATTAAAGTCTACGTCCACTAGATCAATCCTTAATTGAATGACCACTTTTATTAATAACCATGGGAATTAACTGGGCTCCTGCACACTAGTTTACAACATAAGATTTGATTGGGCTCTTGCCAATCTATTACACAAGATTTAGCCAGGCTCTTGCTAACCTAGATACAAAAATTCTTTTGTCTCATACAAATTATAATCAATCTCATAACCTAGAGATATTCCAAGAATTCTTCATAATTTTCAACTAGCTATGATCAACCTCATAACTAAAGAAGATGCAAAGGGAAGATCAACCTCTTCCTTTGTATCTCTGATTTCTATCAACCTAGAAATTTGAAATGAAATCAAGAAATAGGGTAAGAAATACAAAACCATAATTTGATATGAATATCTCAAATATCTAATGTGACTTCTTCAATTTTGATTCAAGATCCTTTGATTTGTGAAGTTTGATAAGGTAGATGATAAATCTGGTTTAGTTCTGATAGCTCTTTGTTTTTCACAATTGAAGAAATGTAAACTAATAAAATTGATTAAGTTTGAAATAAGATTAGGGGTATTTATAGTTGTTATAACCAATATTTGAAAAATAGCTAACTTTTAGTCTATGAATCAATTCAGAGTGGTTACCCATTAATGAATTGATTTGTGAATTGATTCGCTGAAGAATATCATAAAGAAGTTCATGATTGAATCAATTCATAATTGAATCATAGCATTATACGAATAAGTCTTGAATCGATTACCTAATCAATTTAGGAAAAATTCCTAACCTTTGGTAAGAAATATTTTTCAAAACTTTTCTTCATGAATCAATTATTGGATCAATTCAAATACATTTTCACAAATTCTTCAGTATGAATTGACTAGTGAATCGATTCACATAGTGAAAAATATTTTTTATAAAACTTGTACTTATGAAAATCATTTGAAAACTTTGTTTGAAAAATATTTGATTTTAGCTCACGTCCAGTGATTTATTTCTACCTCAATTTATCTATTTTAAGAAATGTGCTTGAATCAAATTTGATTAAAATTCACTTAAAAACATCCTAGTAAAAATATAATAGTTGCTAAATCTAATTGTAGATCTTTTGAATCTCATACATTTTGATCCTGCAAAAACAAATAACAAGCACTAAAACATATTATTAGATACAAAATTATTTTCAACATCCAAACCAAGGAAATTATGATAGCAAAGTAATCACGCTAGCTAGGTTAACAATCTCCCTAGTAAAGCTCACAATCTCAAATGTTAACAACCTCCCTCTTTTTAATAGTGATAAATAATTTTAGATAAGGATCAAAGTTTATAAAAAATATTTTTTTTTTTTAATTTTATAATCCTATTTTGATAAAATCTTATTTTTTTATTCTCCACTCTATCTTTTTTATTTATCTACTCTCCCCCTTTTAAATTGACTTTTATACATATATCATACTTATCTTTATTCTATCTTTCCATCTTAGTCATATATCCTATTATCTCTTCATATCTCATATTATTTGCTATCTCCCCTTTTGATTTGAAGATAACATTATCTAAAATCCTTTACTTTCCCTTAACTAAAATTCTTCATTCTCACTTTGAGATCTTATCTAAAATCTTTACTTCTCCCCCTTTTGGCACTTCAAAAAGTAATAATGCATTTTTTTTAAAATGTACCAAAAAGAATAGAATAAAGTGAATAAAGCAGATTAGAATCCAGTACAAAATTCAGTCAAAATACAATCAATAATCATAATATTTAGAATTCAAAATTAATCAAAATACTTAGAAATGTTGATATAAAAGAAGAATTCTCTTGTTCCTTTTTATTCTGATTTCTTCTTAAAGGAGCACCTTTTCTCTTATCTTTATTTCTCTTTTCTTTGACCATTTTCTGCAAATTTTTGCTTAAAAAGACTAAATCAACTTCTTCATTTCTACTTTCACTATTGTCTGATTCAATATCTTCAGATATCTTTGCAACTTTAAATGCCAAAGTTTTCTTCCTTTTGTCATCACCATTTTTCTATATCTCTTCAGCTCTAGTTCATGCTCTTCCAAATTTCCATAGAGCTCCTGAATTATTACCATCCCCATCTTAAGTGATTCCTTGATGGCTATCACTTTTGGCTGCTATTCCTTAGTTAGAGATCTCAAAATTTTGTGCACTAAATCTACATTATCAAATTTTCTTCTAAGAAGCAAAAGTTAATTAGTTATAGTAGTGAATCTTTGGATAAGGTCTCTAATTGATTCACCTTCTTTCATTTTGAACATTGAGAAATTAACACATGCACTTTAGATGCTATAACATGAGTTGTGCTAACATGTGTTACTTTTAAAGTATCTCAAATTTGTTTACCTATATTGCAATTTAAAATTCTCTCATATTCATTAGGGGAAAGGGAGTTAGAGATAATCCACTTGACTTTGAAGGCAAGGAGGTGTTTCTTCCTTTCCTTCTCAGTCCATAAAGACTTAGGTTTAGGTTTTACAATCCCTTTGATCAAAATTTGTGGTGCATCATATCCATTCTTAATAATTTCCCACATGTCTATATCAGTGGCTTCAATAAAATCTCTGATTTTCTACTTCTAGTAGGTATAGTGATGTCCATTAAAACTAGGGGGTTTATATAAAGATGGACATTCAGGTAAGAAAATACAACTAGAATCCATAATCTCTTTAAAAATAAAAGAGTATCAAGAGCCAAAGCCCTAATACCAATTGTTGGTCCCAAAAATATAAAGATCTTACCTTTTCTACAAATGTAAAAATATATATACTCTTTTGAAATAGATCAGATTCTTTTTAATTTAAAAGCAAAAGTCTTTAAAGAAAGTTATATTCGGAAGCTTATTGGATAATCAAAATTTAATTAGAGTCACTAACTTAGATGTAAAGCAATTCATCAAATATAGGATGTGCAGAATTTTAAAAATATAGAAATAGTTAATTGCAACATAACGGAATATAATTGTGCAGCAGAAACTTATTGCAATAGAAATGTAAAGTACAAAATTATAAAGAACAGTAAAGAACAAAGAAGAATACAAGACTTTTAAAGAGGTTTAACTTCAATTGAAACTGTAGTTGAAGTGTACATCGACTGGATCAATCCTTAATCAGATGACCACTTTTATTAATAACCACAGGAATTAATTGGACTCCTACACACTAGTTTACAACATAAGATTTGACTGGGCTCTTGCCAACCTATTACATAATATTTAGTTGAGCTCTTGCTAACCTAAATATAAAAATTCTTTTATCTCATATAGACTATGATCAACTTCATAACCTAGAGATATTCCAAGAATTCTTTACAATCTTCAACTAGCTATGATCAACCTCATAACTAAAGAAGATGCAAAGAAAAGATCAACCTCTTCCTTTGTATCTTTAATTTCTATTAACCTAGAAATCTAAAATGAAATCAAGAAATAGGGTAAGAAATACAATACCACAATTTGAGATGAATATCTCAAATATCTAATGTGAATTCTTCAATTCTGATTCATGATCCTTTGATTTGTGAAATTTGATGAGGTAGATGATACATCTGGTTCAGCTTTGATAGCTCTCCATTTTTTGCACTTGAAGAAATGTAAACTAATAAAACTGATTGAGTTTGAAATAAAGTTAGGGGTATTTATAGTTGTTGTAATCGACATTTGAAAATAACTAACTTTTAGTCTGTGAATCAATTCATAAATTGATTTAGAGCAATTACTAACTAATGAATCGATTCATCTATGAATATCATAAAGAAGTTCATGACTGAGTTGATTCATGAATTAAATCATAGTATTATATGAATAAATCTTGAATTGATTACCTAATCGATTCTGGAAAAATTTATAACCTTTGGTAAGAAATATTTTTCAAAACTTTTTTTTATGAATCGATTACTGAATTGATTCAAATACATTTTCACAAATTCTTCCATATGAATTGATTTGTGAATCGATTCATATAGTGAAAAATAGTTTTTATAAAACTTGCATCTATGAAAAATCATTTGAAAACTTTTTTTAAAAAATATTTGATTTTAGCTCACTTCAAGTGATTTATTTCTACCTCAATTTATCTATTTTGAAAAATTTGCTTGAATCAAATTTGATTGGAATTCACTTACAAAAGATCTTAGTAAAAATAGAATAATTGCTAAATCTAATTGTAGATCTTTTGAATCTCATACATTTTGATCTTGCAAAAACAAATAACAAATGCTAAAACATATTATCATATACAAAATTATTTTCAACATCAAAACCAAAAAAATTATTATAGCAAAGTACTCACACTAACTAGGTTAACAATATCCCTAGTAAGGCTAATAATCTCAAATGATAACAAACTGAAGGGGTAGTAAAGTAAAAACCCTCATTAAAAAATTGTTGACTACATTCCTATTTTCATGCTTATCTAAAATTGTTTGTCACCATAAAAAGGGGGAGATTGTTAGCCTTGCTAGCATATAGTCTTCAGTTTTAATGTTGAAAAATAATTTTAATTGATGTCATGATCTAACCATATGCTTTAAGTGTTTGTTCATTTTTGTATATGCAAGTTGATCAAGTAACATTCAAAAAAACAAGAGATCTAACATTAGTCTTAGTGCTTTTATTGATTTTTCTAGATTCTTTTGTAAGTGTGTTCTGAGCAGATTTGATCTAAATAATTTTCTACAATAATTAAACTGAGGTAGAAATAAATCAAGTGAATCAGCTTAAACAAAATATTTTCTAACTAAGATTTCAAAATACTTTTCACAAGTAGAATTTTTATAAAAACTATTTTTCACTATGTGAATCGATTCATATTGCTTGAATCGATTAGGCAATCGATTCATGAAGAAAAGTTTTTGAAAAATGCTTTTATCGAAACTTAGAAAAATATTTTGAATCGATTAGGCAATCAATTTATGACATTTTTATGTAACAGGCTAAACTGATTCATGCATCGATTTGATCATGAACTTCTTTATGATCTTCATAAGTGAATCAATTCATTAGTTAGTAATTGCTCCGAATAGATTCATGAGTTAGAAGTTAGTTATTTTTTAAAAGTCAGTTACAATAGTTATAAATAGCTTTCACCTTCTTTCAACAAAATATAGTTCTCATATCTTAAGCAAAAAAATAGAGAGGAAAATTGGAGCTTCAACTGATCTAATTCTACCTCTTTAAACTTCAATTGATTAAGGATCTTGGATCAATTCTGTGAAGACCACACAACTAGATAATTGAGATATTCAAGTAAGGATTTTAGATAAAATCTCAATGAGAATAATGAGAATATTGATAAGCAATAGGATATTACATTATGCTTTGTGTAAAGTAATAATTCTCGGGACCAACACTATTCGGTTGTTTACATGTTGAGGGGCTACATGGTCTTAGCATGCCAAGGTGTTACAAGTCGGCAGCTTTTTAGCCGAAATCGTGTGGTGCATGATGTTAACTCTTGGCCAACATACTAGCCATCTAATAAATTTGAGCCATACTTGGATAGATAATATGGGCATTGAGGATTTTGTTACCCATACGACTAGAATGCCATCCATAACATGTCCATAAGTAAACATGAGCATGTAGTTAAAATATTAGTACATGTCAAGTTTTAAAGAGTGTGCCATATAAAAAGCCTCTAGTGCATATCTAGAAGGGACTTTTTAAAAATAAGGAGAGTGATAACCCCATTTTATTAATAAATGCCTCATTACATAAGTTTGAGTGTATAGGGGGAGTATCTCTAAGCTTCGCACTCTGATCCCTAGCCTGAGCCACAGTGCTTACCTGGTCACTGGACACGCCTCCTTTAAAGAACATTCTAAGCAAAGTCCTAATGGTAAGAGTAGACATATTTTTTTTAAGTTGACATAAGGACTTTTCTCTTAACTCCTAAGGGTTCTAATGCACCATCTTATATAGACGTGAAGATAAAAATGCACGGATCATAACCATTTATTTTTTAACTTATACTGGACAAACAATCAATATTAAAAAGATACAAATATCTTAAAACATGAAAAATTTAGAAAAATAATCTACAAGTGTATTTGCTCCTAAATTCGCACTACAGGGCTTCCTTTTCATGTTTGATTTTTACGTCAAGTTTCATCCAAAATCGAGCATGTTTGCTTGTTGAATTGAATCACAAAGCTAATTTGTGACATTCTTCCCTACTTCAAATGTTAATTCTCTCATTAACGCCTCAATTTGACACAGTTTCCATGAAGGTTTCTCTTTTTGACTATGACCTTCTTGAATCTTCATGTGGATCTTTAGTCTACTCCACTCAAACTACTTCCTTGACCACTCTGCTTGTTTCTTTGAGCTAACATCATTCAAGAGGCTTTGATGAATAGCACCCATAACCTGACATAACTCTTAGGATCATCATTAATTTGCTACTCCCCAGCTTATCCCTAGACTTCCTTTCAACTTTGTTTCATTGAGTTGCACATTTGCTTCTCCCACAATCTTTAGGTAGTTATCTTTGTAGCTTTAGTGCCTCAGGCTTTTACTACTTTTGTAGACTTTGTGCTCTACCTCTATAAACTCATCTTCATTGTCCTGACACAAACTCATGTGTCACTGTCTCCATAACTTTCCTAAATTTATCACCTCTACAACTTCACCTGTCCTATTACTTCTGCAACATTCAAGTTATTACCTTTGTAACTTGTGCTTGCCTCACTACTTCTGCAACTTGCTTTCACATTGCCCCCATATAGTTTTCAATTTGAATCGCTACCTTTGTAGTTGAAGTGTGTGTTGCCTCCATTGCTTGTGTGCTTGCTTGGTATTTTGGACGTCTATTGATAGATAGCCCCATATCCAATGCCCTATACCACCGATGTGAGAGATGCAACTCTCATATCTTATTCACACCCAAGTCTCATAACTTGCTCACAAGTCCTATACTTTGTTTACATGTCTATCCATGTTGGGTTCAATCAATACACTAGACTTCCATTATGCAACTTTCACACTTAATCAGATCCTCCTAACCCTTTTTGATTAACACCCTTGTGGCATCTCTTGACCATCATAGTCTATTCAGAATTGATGCTATCTAGCATATTGGCCCTCATGACCTCTCCTAAGTTTGTATGCTTAAGTGCTATCTCTTCGAAGTTGATATTGGCTTGTCTTTCATGACCCTCATAGCCACTTATTAGTATCTTGCCCTTATAGTAATTTCTTTGATGATTAGTTCCCTCTCTCTTGACATTTCTTGAGTGACATCCCTTTTGAAGACTCCTTCATCAAGGGTATCCTTATGATGGCTCCCCACATCAATGGTTTTGATGGGGGTTGAACATTGAGCATCCTTCACACTGGCTTAACTTTCACTCTGCTTGTGTATGTGCAATTATGAATCTCATGGTCATTGCCATAAAGTCTGTCTTGTGACTATGTAGTATTAGTCTGCTATGCCTCAAAGTCATTGTCGATACTTTATTAAATGACTATATCTCTAGCTCACTATGCATGTATTATTATCACTTGTCATGAAACTCTAATGTGCTAGCTCCCTGGCATCTTATCTTAAATCTTGTGGATTAGTGTTGTAGCTTGCTCTTTGCATCCACAGATAGTGCAAAATGGATCCCTTATGGATCATCTCATTCCCCTCTAGGTTTACTCCTTTAAGTAAAATTCACGCCTTTTGACACAATTTTGGACTTCTCAAATAAGATTTGTCTATTTAACACATCACAAAGAGATGTGCCATCCTGCAAGATGTCTCAACTATTTGTTGTGACCACACTCTCTCGAGCTTCTCCCAGGGCTTCTTTTCATTAGATAAGCCGTCAAATCTCTCATTTCTCAAGTGGTTATGCATTCCCTCAAATGCCTACTATGAATGAGCGCATAATTAATATCTCATGCTATATAGTAAGTCCACCAACTTCTACATACACTTGCACTTAATGCACCATTAATGTTCCCTTGAATGCAATATCTTGCACATTAGCTCTTGAATTACTCCAACCTCTTGCACCTCTCTCGGTTAAGTCTTTAGCAGCATCTCTTTGTTATTTCCCACGAGTGTCTACTTCACTTACAAACTCCATATACTTTTAACAAGGCGAATCTTACCCTAATCATGGCCTACTTGATCTGCTTTCTCTAGCACAACTGAGCTCTAATACCAACTGTCACGGGCTAGTAGCTCTCTAGTTGAAATTATGTGACACATGATGCTAACTTTTGGCCAACATACCAACTTTCTAATAAATTCGGGCCACACTTGGATAGATAATCTAGGCATTGAGAATTTTGTCACCCATACAACTAAAATTACATGGGCAACATATCCACAAGTAAACATGAGCGTGTAGTCGAAGCATTAGTACATATCGAGTCTCAAAGAACATGCCATACAAGAAGCTTCCAGTGCATATCAAGAAGTGACTTTTTAAAAATAAGGAGAGAGAGGACTCCATTTTATTAATATATGCCTCATTATATAGTTTTGAGTGCATAGAGGGATTATCTTTAAGCTCCACACTCTAATCCTTAGCCCTGAGCCACAGTGGCCACTAGATCTTTGGACGCACCCCCTTAAAAAATATTTTAAGCAAAAGCCTTAATGACAATAGTAAACATATTTCTTCTAAGTTGACATAAGAACTTTTCTTTTAGCTCCTAAGACTTCTAATGTGGTATCTTATATGGATGCAAAGATCAAAATACAAGGATCGCAACAATGTATTTCTTTACTCGTACTAAACAAAGATCGATGCTAAAAAGATAAAAATACCCTTAAAACAAGAAAATTAAAAAAAAAATCTACAAGTGCATTTACTTCGAAATTCACACCACAACGCCTCCTCTTGATGCTTGATTTTTATGCTAAGTTTCATTCAAAATCGAGCATGTTTACCTACTGAATTGGATTATAAGGCCAACTTGTGACATAAAGAGACTGCTTGGTCTTTTACATGCCAAGGCATTGCTTGGTCTTTGCATGTAAGGTGGTTACTTGGTCTTTTAGATGTCGAGTGACTATTCAGGTTTTTAAGTGTCGAGGGACTACTTGAGCTTTGAGTGCCAATGGACTAATTGGGTTTGATTTTGAGCTTATGGCTCAATCTTTTTGATTTTTAATTACTTTTCACATCTTATTTCCTCTTTTCGATCGATCAAACACATAGTTCATAATTTTGAATCTTTATCACTTTTATTTTTACCTTTTTTAAATTGTGTGAGTTCCCCTTGCATAGGTCAATCAATCATATCCAAAAGATCATATAATGAATTGAGTTAGCTGTGCAAAGCAAAGATGGATTTGCTGAGCATGCTTTAATGTTTAAGTTAGTGATCATTCAAGAGAAGTTAGTGTGCATGTGAGAGTGAGCAATGATACCTATTGTGTTTTTATAAGTGGGTCCCTTGGTTTTAGGTAGATGTTGAGTTTTTCTTATAGGTTAGAGAATCAATCATTTTCTGGCTTTTAGGTCGATTGATCTATGTGGAGATTAGTATGTTCTAGGATGAGTGTTTGAACTTTGCACATTTTTTTTCCTTCTAAGGAGTTATAATATTTTTCATGCTTTTGTCATACTTTGTAATTTTTCCTCATGCTTGAATGGCTTTTTTTTTATGTAAGATGTGTGCTCTTTGATTGGCTCCACTTAACTTGTCTTTGACCGAGCTCCACTTTTTTAACATTTATATATTTTTCTGGTCGAGCCAATAGCTTTGATAGGATAACACTAGGCGCTTTGCCAAGGACATGGAGAAGTGCCCACATCATAGTCTTAAACTAATTTGGTGCACTACTACCCCCTCATTGAAGTCTTTGATTTCCAAGGATAAGGTATTGAAACAAGTGAGATACTCCTTCAAAGTTTCTTATTGTCCCTATTGAAAGCTAGCTAGAGCAGTTGATGTTTTCTTGACCACTCGACTATTCACAAAGTGAGTGAAGAATGCTTCGGCTAGCTACTGATTCATTGGTGGGGTAAGCCATGAACCATCTTAATTCAGCTTTTTTCAATGTCGTTGAGAATGCTTGACACCTGATAGCATTTGGGGCTCTGGACAATAACTTGGTTTGCTTTAGGCCAACCCTCACCCTCAGCTTGCTCTACTATACAATCCATCCCAAGGTTAGCAGAGCCATTAACCACATTAAAACCCAATTTAGCATGAACAAACCCAAAACCTAATCCCCAACAACTTGACATACCTAACAACCACTCAGATGTAGAACCATTAGCATCCCCAAACATAGAACCTCCAAATCCAGAATCTTCAAGTACCTATTCTATAGATTGTCAATCTAATTCCACAAAATTCAAATGATATTAGTTGTCATAAGCAAATCCACATCAATCACATTCATGAGCCATATGATCCATTAAACCTAACTATTGATCTCACCTAAAGTTAAACACAAAGTTCCCACCAACCTTCCTCTTGCCACGAGGATAACCACCCAATCACCTTGGTTGTAATGGCAAACCACCAACCCATATTGGGTCTTACAACAAAACAATAGACCCCCCAAGAACACTTGGAAGCTTTTCGGGGATATTTTACAAATTACAGACAACAATCTACAAAATATTCAAATGTGCAAATGACATCAAATTAGTCCACAAAAATTACACACATTAGTATAATATGTAAGAATCATACAATAAGTTTTTCATGTCCAAATAGCATGAGTAATATAGTTTCTACATATTAAAAATTTTATGAATACAATCATGCAAAATTCACATAACAATCAAATGGTAGCAAAAAATTTTGGAAAAATTATAGAAAGTAGGACAATATATAGAAATCACATGGTAAAATTTTTAGAACCAAGTAATATCAAATTAGCAATCAAATAAATTGGAAAAAAATAATTAAAATAATTTTATTTCCAAAAAAAATGCATTAAAACAACCTCAGAGAGTGGAGGCCAACGATGTGATCAAAATCATTGTCTGCCTCTATTTTGGAAGACGTGGAGCCCATGCACATGTGTGTGAGGTACAACAGTGCCTCTAGCCTTCTTCTTCACTTAGCTTCTATGAAATTAGGTTTCTTTAACAAGTTACAGACTTGGCGATTGACCCGGTTTAATTCGTTACTTTCAGTCACATTTTTGCAAAATTCTTACATGGGTTTCTTCATCCATATAATTTTCAATCAAAACCTTTCATCAATTTCAGAAAATTGGCACTTATTTGTGCAATTGGAAAAATCAAAACTAACTCAAATTTCTGGAAAAAAAAATTGGTTTAAGAATTTGAACATTGATGCTATAATAGTTCGAGTTTTGCAAACTTGATTAAGGGCTTTTGTGTATCTCATCATTCTATCAATTAAATCTTAATCAATTTAGACAAATACCTTATAATTGAATTGAATTTTGAAAAGGAAACATTCTGTCTGAATGTATATGTAAAATTTAAAAAATTTAGCTTATCAACAATATTTATTCAAATTTATTTGTGCCTTTTATATATTGTAGACTATTGAGATGCAATTACTAATTAATTTGAAAAAAAATTTCTTTAAATCTTTCAAATATGTGAGTTGAATTTTCCAGAAAAATTAAAGCTGCATCAATTTATCATTTCATCTCAAGAAGATTTACAAAAAAAAAAATGTTACCAAATCATAAATATATTAAGTTAGAAAATATAAATAAATTTCATCCATAATATTTTTACATCACAAATCATGGATAACATTAAATCTCAAAACAAATCTGCACAAATTTGAGCCTTGTAATATGAAAGGAAAAATTGGCTTTGATACCAATTATGAAAATATGGAAAAATTAAAAAGCTAATTAACTTGATCTTTTACATCATATTACAAAGTATCAATTAAGATCTATAGAAATAAATTGATTAGAATAATAATAAAATTATACATGACATTATATTAGAATCCATTATAGCTAAAACTCTTTGAACAGGTTCACTTCCCACAAACCCTAATAGAGAAAAAGGAAGAGAAACTAAATCTGTATCCTCAATGAGGTAGTTAAAACTTTGTCTAGGATGTAAGTAGAAACCCACCTTCTTGTAACCCTACTGGGCCAACTGACTCATCAGTATTGGCCTAATTACAAAGTTCACATAACTAAAGTCCACTAATGATCTAAGTTCCATTATAAGTATAATAGTTTAATCACTTAATTAATTGACTCAATATAATTAATTGTTATAACATTTATTTAATCTAATAACACATAATTAATTAAACTATGGTAGCCTGCATAGATAATTCTGAGAATTCATTGATTATGGAACTGTCTTTTTATAGTGAAGTGAACTTTCAAGTTTCTTGGTTGTGAAATTGCTTTTGTTAATGATGTGCGCCTTTAAAATTGTTGATCATTGCTTAACTTAAATGATGGCTTCTCCTTTGATTTGGCTGTCAAGCGAACTAGCCCACTTCAATGTGTATCATATGCTGCCTATATTGCTAATAGGCACTAATATGGTTAATATGGTTTTATGGCATAATTTTCTTTACTTTAGGATAATTGCATTTGCAGTGGAAAGGATGGTATGAGTGAATATAGTTTTTGTAATGACTAAATGAAATATGTATAGAAAGAAATGATTCACTTACTGAGTATTTTTAAAAGTCATTATGTTTCTTTAAAAATCATTTTCAGAGTTGCAGGATTTGAGCTTACTACTTGAGAAGGCCTGTGGAGATTGAGGACAACGTATTTTGGGAAAATTGCAACATTTGGAAATTGAAAAGCATGATGTAATGCATATGTATTATTGGTTAAAGTTTTATGGTTAGTGCCAATTTGTGTTGTGTGTATATATGAGGAACTCTAGATTTTTTTTTTTTTTTTTTGCAGATTTTATGAAAGGGTGTGTGACTGTAGAAATGTTCAGAAAATGAAAAAAATTTTACCGGATTTTTGTAAAACTCTTTTTGAAAATATATGCAAAGATGAAATTTTTTTTTTGAAAAATTTTAAACAATTGTTTCCCTTAAGCTTTCTTTTCAAATGTTTGTATAATCGTATTTTATTAGGTCTGCTCATGTTTCAATGGAACAATTGAAGTGTCAATTGTGTCTAGTGGATTTGTGAGACTTGTGGAAAATCGTTTGAGGACAATTGTCCACACTGATCACACCATAAAGTTGGGGCATGACACTCAATTTGTTTTGTTATTTTTTGAAGCGAAAAATAGTTTAAAATTAAAGTGGGTAAATTGAAAAGCATGCATTTATTATTTTACTTTGTTATATATTCAACAAAGACAAAAAGTAAACATGGAATTACAAGAACAAAACAAGAGACAATTAAGAATGGTGTTAATCAAAATGATGAAGAGATATAACAAAACATGTGAAGGGTCAAGAGCTTGTGTATAAAACTGAACCTAGGGAGAGTTGTTGAGGATCACTAAAGAGGTATGCAATTTTCTTCACATTAGTTGGAATAAGTGCTGCCATGCACAAATTAGCACACAAATTCACATTGTTGATGACGCCAAATCAAATCTCAAGAGTAATACTAGTAATACTTCAAACTCAGAAAGGGAGGATGATTATATTTTCCTACACTTAATTATTTTCCTTTCTCTCTACTCCTTCATGCTCTATGTGTTTCACTTCACTTTTATGAACTCCTCATTATGGAATTCAATCATTTGACAACATGATGTACCACTTATATAATTTTTTTTTATGTATTTCTTAGTTAATATTTTATGATTGTATATAAGATTTATAAAAGTATAGAATAGGGAATCATAGCTGAACGTTTACTTTTAAGCTGTGTCACTTAATTTATACTATTTTATAGTGTCGTACTGTTCAATTCAGTTCATATATTTTTATTGGTTAAATTTAATAATTTTATGATGTATGCCCATGATTTTTAAGGGTTTGCTTTTATAAGTATCTTGGATTTTTATACTATAGCAATGCACAAGAGCCCAAAACTGTTATAAATTTTTTTTATAACTTTATATAAATTATATGAGAATATAATTTTACAACTCCATCAATAAAACTTGCAGAATGAAGATTTTACAGCCTCTTTTTTTCAAAAAAATTACAATAAAATCTACCAAACTTACTAAAAATATGAACGCTAGTCTTCTTTTAAAAAAAACATGTGTGCATACATTTTTTGGTAAATGAATGAAAGTATGACTTTTATTTAAAATTGAATAGAATTATATTCAGCTCTTTAATTAGACATTTATAATTAATTAAGGAAAATAAATAAATAAAAAGTAATGGTAAATTAATATTTTAAAAGTAATAAATTAACAATATATATATATATATATATATATATTCATGATACAATTATAATTTTCATTGGTACATAAACTCATAAATTGGAAACCACGTTCTATCCAAAACAAATGTAACTGAGTTTAATGTCACAGATAGGAACGATCATATGTTGTTTAGACCATTATATGTAAAGTTTTATTTATCATGTGCTTAGTACTTTGCTGATGCAATTTATGTTTATATCAACTAGATGGATGGATGGTGTCATTGTCTTGTATAGTTGGTTGTCTTGGATAAATCTATTGTCAAATCTTTTTAATCAAATTATGTTGCCAAAGCCACATAACTTGAATTATTTTTTGACTAATGGAAAGTTGTTAAATGCTTATATTTCACTAATGAATACATGATAAATAATTCTTTAAATATTACTTTTTAATAACAATGTCACTGTTGTCATGTCACAATTTTAATTTTTATAAAAGTTGCAGTTAATATATAATTTTTCATGACAAAATTTTATTTCCAAATTATAATATGTGCTTTATACTTCATTAAGAATATTTTAATTTTTAAACTTAATTTATAAATGTTGCAAGATATACAAAGTTCATTTGATCTGTGAGTACACGACAAGGATTTAAAATGAAATTACCAAAATTGCTATTTACAATTATGAAAAAGTGTGTATGCCTATGTGCATATTGATATATTGGATGCTAAAGTTTGCCTAATATGTCAAATTATCAATTACAATATAATCATGAAGCTTACATTTTTTTTCCTTCAAATTTATAGAAGATTGACAAGATGTTATAAAATCATCACCAGAGCCACTCATATTATTTTCAAGAAATGCTGGATAACTCCTCCACGGCATGTGTTATTATAGATGTGTTCGAACAGGAATCTTCAGTTTTCATTATAATTTGAATGGCTTGGACTTTTTGATGTGATCAAGGGAGCTGTCCAAGAAGACCAACAAAAGGCTGAACATATTTATGGGCCAATAAATCAAGCAAGGGCCAAGAATGCTCAAGTTGGGCTAACTTGGGTATCTCTACTTGTGTGCAAAGATGGATTAAAATAAATGGATCAAATTTGGGAGCTTGAGAAGAATAAAAGAGCAGCAGATTTTCTCTAATTTTCAAGTAATTTTTGTACATTAATTTGGAGGCTTA